>JAGKTI010006848.1:23945-39153 GCA_018397915.1 Birgus latro | reverse complement strand
TTCCCCTCCACTCCATATATTCTTAATACCTTCCACATACCTTGCCTACGTATTTTGTCATAAGCTTTCTCCAAGTCTATGAAGGCAGCATACACTTACTTTCCCTTCTCTAGATATTTTCTCCACTAAACATCTTAGAACACATATGTGATCTACACACCCTTTTCCCTTCCTAAATCCCCCTTGATCTTCTCCAACTAACGCCTGTTATATGCCTAACCCTATCAGTGGGTATTCTGCCATATATCTTTCCAGTCACACTAAGAAGACAAATACCCCTATGGTTACCACATACTTCACTCTCCCCTTTTCCTTTATATAAAGGAACAATTATACCTGATTTCAAGTCCTCTGGAACCCTTCCCTCTTCCCAAGCCAATCTATACAGCTTCCATATCCATTCCACAACAATCTCACCCCCATACTTCAGCATTTCACCACACACTCTATCAATTCCTGGGGCCTTTACCATCTTGATCTTCTTCATTGCTTCCACTACTTCCGCCCTACTGATCTCTTCCTCCCTCCTCTACCGACATTAAATACAAAAATTATCACAGCAGGCCTAATAGCCTAAATGACCAATACCCATTTAATATGAAAAACATTAAATAATTCAATCCATAATTTGCTACATATTATAGGTAATTTCGATTAAATAACGAATTTTTAACTGAAAATCGCAAGTGGACGTGTGTTGTTCAGGTTGGCGCGCCATGGTGCAACTCCGCCGCTCGAGGACGACGCCACTTAGTCAAGGCCTAAAGGTCGAAGAAGAATCGTGCACTGTCTCTCGGGGTATTTTATATTGCAATAATGCTGTCACAATACACACAGTGCTTTCGTATCTCTTGGCAATCACTTGATGAACTGAAAGGCCGGCTGCAACCTGTTGAGGGTGATAAAACAAAAGCGTACTGTTTGTATTGCAAAACTGAGCTCAACGCCAAGCTTTGTGATCTGCGGAAGCATGCCATTTCTCAACGCCACCGAATACGCGCAAATATTGTGGCTAATCCTCGTCAAATGAAAACAGAGTTCAAACCTAGAGAAAATGAACAAGTTAATATTGCAGAAAGTAAACTTGCTTTGTACACTGCTAGTCACAGTTCATTAGCAAGCACTGATCATGCAACAGAAACATGTAATAGTGCTTTCGGTGACAGTAAAGTTATTCCAGATATGAAATTACACCGAGCAAAGTGTAGACAAGTTATAGTGAATATACTGGCACCACATTATGCAGAAACTCTACGTGAAGATACTGGAGAGTCAAAATGCAGTATTCTCATTGACAATCCACAGACATTAATTGCAGCTACCAAAATGTTGGGAGTGACTGCGTTACTTCAGCCGATCTTTGTCGAAAGTAGTGTCATGTCATTTAGGACTTGTAGAAATCGATTCAGGCACGTCAGAGGCCACTGTGAATACCATTGTGAAGTTGTTAAATGATGCAAACCATATCCCTACAAACCTAATAGGTATTGGGAGGAGTAGACTGTAGCACAAGTCGAACAGGGCAGTACTCCCGAGGTGGATCGAAAGCTGATGACAGGGAGAGCTGGAGCTCCCGTTTCATCAGCCCTCGGGACTAGTTTCCGACCATCCGCCTTTGCTGAACTTTTTCAGTGTTTCAGTTACACGGAGAGTAAGCCAGCATGCTCTCCAGCACAAGTTTCTCTAACTGTCAACACAAAACTACATGCACAGTACACACTACACTACCTTTTCAAAATTAAAAAAATGGCGAACTACAACAGTGCCTCGGAGTCCCCAGCGGGGGGGACCACAAATGCCCCCACCATCCCCCCCCCCTCTCCCGGTGATGACTCATGCCTGGAACCACTGTCTGACTCACTTCTTCATTTCTGCGACATTCGCGGCCTTTCTTCTAACTTTCTTTCTGTGGAACACCACCTCCTCTCCTCTAAACCTCACCTTTTCTTAACAGAGACTCAGCTGTCTGAGGCAACTGACAGCAAACCCTTTTCTGTATCCTCCTACTTTCTCTATACTCATTTCAAAGCCAAAGGTGGCTGTTGTGTATATGTACGCAACGACCTATCTTGCTCTCGTGTTCCTGAACTTGATTCTTCTGAATTCTCTACTCTTTGGCTTCGGCTCTCCTGTCATTCTCTGACTAAATATATCTGTGCTGTTTACTTATCACCTAATTCTACTGACTATCAAAAATTCTTCGACTATCTTACTTCTACGATGGAACACATTCTATCCATTTCTCCTTTCTCTGTAGTCTCCATTCTTGGAGACTTCAATGTTCACCACCACCTTTGGTTCTCCTCTCCTTGCACTGATCCACCTTGTGAACAAGCCTACACCTTTTCTATCCTTAATGACCTAGAGCAGCTTGTACAGCACCCTACCCGTATCCCTAACCGCCTTGGAGAGAGCTCCAACATACTTGATCTCTTCCTTACAACTAATCCTTCTGCTTATACTGTTAATCTTTTTTCTCCGTTGGGTTCCTCCGATCATAACCTTATTATCTTAACCTGTCCTATCGCTCCTGTGCGCCCTGGGGACCCTCCAAAGAAACGTCGTCTGTGGCACTTTGGAGCTGCGGATTGGGAGGCCCTCAGGCAGTACTTCTTTGATTTTCCCTGGAATGATTATTGCTTCCATGGCCGGGAACCATCTGCGTGTGCCTTACGCATTACGGAGGTTATTCTCTCGGGCATGGAAGCATACAGTCCTTTCTCAGATCCTTTGTCTAATGCAAGAAAGCCTTGGTTAATCACACTTGTTCTAATGCTGTCCGCAACAAGGAGAGGGCCTACAAAAGGTACCGGAGCCGACCCACCCCTGAATCACATCTTTCTTATGTTTCTGCCCGGAATCGTGCTAAGTCTGTTCTTCGCTCTGCTAAAAATAATTTCATCCAGACTAAATGTTCTGAACTCTCCAACTCGAATTCTTCACGCTCCTTCTGGCACATTGCTGAAAATCTTTTTAACAACTTTACCTCATCATCCTTCCCTCCTCTTTTCTACTCTGATGGCTCTGTAGCTGTTTCTCCTACTGATAAAGCAGATCTCTTCGCTCAGACTTTCTCCTCCAATTCCACCTTAGACAATTCCGGTGCTGTTCCTCCATCACTTCCTCCCTCTGACTTCCTTATGGCTGACATTAATATTTCTTCAGCTGATGTATTTACAGCCATCACTGGTCTCAATACTAACAAGACATATGGGCCTGATGGGGTCTCTCCTGCTGTCCTCAAGAACTGTGCTTCAGTGCTTACACCCTGCCTAGGTAAACTCTTTTGCCTTTGTCTATCAACTTGTACCTTTCCTTCTTGCTGGAAGTTTGCTCTCATTCAGCCAGTCCCAAAGAACGGTGACCATTCCCAACCCTCTAACTGTTTCAAAAGTGTTTGAGTCTACTCTTAACAGAAAAACTTTAAAGCATATTTCCTATCACAACCTTCTTTCTGATCGTCAGTATGGGTTCCGTCAGGGATGCTCCACTGGCGATCTTCTCATCCTCCTTTCGGGACTTTGGCGAAAGCTTTGCCATTGCACTTGACATCTCAAAGGCTTTCGATCGAGTCTGGCATAAATCTTTAATTTCTTAACTGCCCTCTTACCGTTTCTATCCTCCTATCTGTGCCTTCATCTCTAGCTTCCTTTCTGGTCGTTCTATAGCTGCTGTTGTAGACGGCCATCGCTCTTCTTCTAGATCTATCAACAGTGGTGTTCCTCAGGGTTCTGTCCTATCACCAACTCTCTTCCTTTTATTCATCAATGACCTTCTAAGCTGTACCTCTAACCCTAACAACTCGTACGCTGATGATTCCACCCTTCACCTTTACTTTCGGTTCTCGCAACGTCCGTCTCAGCAGTTACTTCAGCAAACAAGGGATGAGGCTATGGCTCACCTAATTTCTGACTTGGCTCGTATCTTTGACTGGGGTAAAAATAATCTTGTTTTTAATGCATCAAAGACAATTCTTACACCTATTAACCCGACAAAATCTTCCACAGGACGTACCCATTGATGTTTAATAATGTACAGCTCGCTCCTGCATCATCCTTAAACACGCTTGGGGTTTCATTCACTATAGATTTATCTTAGAAGGAACATATTACATCTCTTGTGAAATCTGCTTCCAAGAGATTATGTGTGCTAAGCCGACTCCGAACCTTCTTTACCCCTGCACAGTTGTTGACTTTGTACATGGGTTTTGTTCGCCCCTGTTTAGAGTACAACTCTCATTTGTGGGGAGGCTCCCCACATGCAACCCTTCTCAATAGAGTCAAAGGCTTTTCGTCTCATTAACTTTCCATCTCTTACTAGCTTCCTTCAACCTCTATCTCTTCACCGCACTGCTGCATCTTTATCTCTTTTCTATCGCTACTTCAATGGCTACTGTTCCTCTGAACTGTTTGCTTGCATCCCTCCACCTCTACGACGGGCACGTAGCACCCGTCTAGCAACAACCTCTCATCCCTTTTCTGTCCAACTCTCTAATGCAAGAGCTAACCGTTATTCCCAGTCCTTCATTAATGCAACCGATGAACTCTGAAACTGTCTTTCTCTGTCTGTATTTCCTACTTCCTATGATCTTCAGTCCTTCAAACGCAGTGTGTCCAGGGATCTCGAAATGAGCAATGGATCTTGAATTTGGCTCCCTTTTTGTATTGTTTTTGTTTGCGGGCCCACGGCCTTTGGTTCCTTCTTCCTTGCATTAAAAAAAATGTAAGATAGTGCTAGTGTCAATAAAGGTGTTAATAATGGGGTTTGTGAACTGTTGAGAAAAGAACTTAGTCTACCTTAGTTATGGTTCACTGCACTTGCCATTCACTGCAGTTAGCCCTGTCACACGCTAGTGCTGAAGCTCTTCCCAGAAATATTGACTTCATGATTCGAGAAACCTATAACTGGTTTAGTCACTCGTCCAAGCGTCAACTTGCTTATAAAATATTGTACGAAACAATGAATGATGGGAACACGCCACTGCAAAGTACAAGGGTCTGTGACACTCGTTGGGTAGCCTATCTGTTGAGCCTGCAGTGACACGAATCTTGGCTGAGTGGGATGCACTTAGGTCACATTTTGATATTTGAAGAAAACAGAAAAATGTTATGCTGCAGAACTCTTCTTTGACATGTACTCAGACCCTGTTAATAAACTGTACTTGTTGTTCTTGAGACCTGTAGACCCAAAGAGTAGTTAAAGCATTCCAAAGTGACAACACAGACCCCACAAAATTGCTTCGTGATCTGACGAGTTAGTTGGCCGTAAGTCCTTCCTACAAGCCGAGTTAACATACTAACTGATGATCTAGCGCCTTATGTTGATCGGAGAACATATCTTGGCTATGAATTTGAAAATGCATGCAAAGGTCTAAAGTTGCACCCTAAAACTGAAAACATTACGAGAGCACGGTGCACGTTATTTGTGGTGAAATTTGTTGGAGAACTACGTAGTCGACTGCCTGAAAACTTTTCTGTTTTGAAGAGTGTGGCAAATTTTTCAGTGTCTGAGTGCCTTCGCCAAGTGAAACCTTCCATCGTTGATGTAGCTGCATTGCTTGGTTACTCAGCAGAGAGACTGGATGCAATCGATACTCAGTGGAGAAATCTGAGCTACCAGAAATGGGAAAATATATCAACAGTTCAACTTTAGAATGAGGTTTATAATTACAAGGATGCTGCTGGGCTGAATAAATACGCTGAACTTTCACAAGTGGCGATGGATATTTTGTCACTCCCACATTCTAATGCTGACACAGAGCGTCTGTTTAGTCAGCGTAAATTAGTAAAGACCAAACTTCGAAACCGGCTACACACAAAAACTGTAAATGCCATACTTTGTGTTCGTTCCGGCTTGAGAAGAACAGAGAAATGCTGTTACAGCTATGAACTCCCAAGGCGTGTATATAACAAGATTGGCACTCTGCAAGCATATTCAGAGTCATACTAACAAGGCATATCTTCCTCAGCTAGGAGTGAAGAAATGGACAACATACTTCATTTTCTGTAGTAGGTGAGTTCATGCATAACAAAACTGTAATAATAATGTTATTAAATTTGGGGAGGGAGGGGTGAAAAGCTAGCAGATTTTGAGTAGTTTTGGCAGAAATTGGTTGCTTGTTTAGCGGATTTTTGTTTCAAGCATTTGGCAACACTTACACCTTCACATAGAGACAGCCTTGGCTGAGCTCAGTGTGTTCGGTGCTGTGCTGTTGTGTGGGTCTGTGGATTCTCGCCAATTTTAAACAGGTATGTTGTTAATTTGGTGGGAAGCCTAGCTTTTATACTGAGACATCGTAGCGTTGATTGAGGGGTGTGAGTTAAGTTGTTAGTGATACAATGTGGATGTTCTTAGTCTGTTGGAGTCTGGTCCACCTTGGCGCTGTCGGGAGGAGCAGCCCAGGGAGGTTTGGAAGGTCTAGGCGTTGGTTCTTGTGCCTGGCAAGCACATAAGAGGACTGAGAAGTCGGACAAATCACGCCTACGGGGTTTACGTAAGCTGGAGGATTGCCATACAAAAAATGTCATATGAGTCGTATTTCCTATTGTAAACAAGGTCAAATGGGAAAGAAAACGGTCAGTATAATTTTGTTTAAGCACAAACTCTGCCATAACTTCCGAACATTGTGGTATAAAAAAAAAAAAATCCTGAAATAATTGAGGATATAGTGTGGATATATGACTGTTATTTGACTTACAAGTGAGGTGTTCGTTGCATGTGGCCTAAGGTAATTGTTTCATGTGGTATAACGGAAACTGTGAATGTTGTGGTTTATGTTCCTATTTGGGGTATGTACATGGGGGTACATGAGTTAGGGATATGAAACTGGCAGGTGGGTTTATGATTCCTAGCGTGATTTTCTGCGTGTACTTTGAAGTAAAATCTGTATATAGAGCTGAAGATTACGACGAAATTCCTCAGTAACTCAGATTAACGAAATATACAACAGATAAAGCGACATTTTTTTTTTCTCCCAACAACCAAGCATGTATCGCAGTAGGTGACGAGATGTATTTTTAGACGATCC
Source organism: Birgus latro (assembly GCA_018397915.1). Lineage (NCBI taxonomy): Eukaryota > Metazoa > Arthropoda > Malacostraca > Decapoda > Coenobitidae > Birgus > Birgus latro. The sequence goes on along the minus strand of JAGKTI010006848.1, from coordinate 32,126 downwards.
TGTAGCAATGACTATATACACGATGATAGGAAAGTGACTGCTGCAACCAATAGAAAAATGGATGACCAAAATACGTGTTGCCAACTTTGTAGCAGACTCTCACGCCCTCTACAGTCCTTACGCATCACCTTATTTTTCATGGGTAACTAATATAAATCTTTAATACACAAAAAACGTTTTTTTTGTTTGTTTCATCCCTGTGTTATAAAGTAGTGATGTTTTTCTCCTTAAATTTTTGTCCCAGTACATATGTGGTCAATAACAGGAGTACACACTATATAGTTCCCCTCATTCAATTGATGTATTAGAAATTTAACCTATTTGTTATTCTTCCATTCTATCACTTACTTGTTGATAACAGTATATGCATTTTTTTTATCATCCTCATCCTGGTATTATGGAAGAGATTTGAATCACTACTGTTTATTCTCCGTGTATTATCCTTTATGTGGTTGCTCATAAACATGATTATAATGATTATTCCCTTCATCCTCATTCGATGTATTGGATATTTTTCTCTATATGATCATAATTTACTTTCTCTTTCAAATATTTCATAATTATTATATCATGAATAATGAAACCAACAACAAAAGGCTCTCCTTTATTAATGTACTTCAGTTAAGAGCATATTGAGCACATACCTTTTCAATCACCTGTATATAAATAGGATTTCCAATAACCACCTGCATACTACATGAATTATGCATAACAAAGATTGGCTTCGATGTGTGATACTCGTATAGCATTCCAAATAAGCATTGCAGGCAGTGGCCTACACTGTAGGTTTCAAAAGCATGCACATACTGAAAACAACAAACCCTGCAAACCAGGATGCACCAAACTAGAATGGTGTACACCACACATGAACACACACAGAAGTCAATAAACCAATAAACCATGAGTGGCCAAGCAGCTAACTAGAATGGTGGACACCACATAAACACACACAAAAAACAATAAACCAAGAATGCCTCATCAGCTTATATTTTGGTCTGGGCAAACATCCTGTTTCAGTTTGGAGGATGTATGTCCAGTCACACAATTTGTTGATGAAAAATGACTGCAGACTTGTAGCTTCTGTGCAACTTCTCTGCACTCACATTCATAATATGAGGCACACAAGTAGCACTCTCCCACATAATACACCTGCAAAAACAATTACTGCAGTCGGGAACTCTTCCAAAGAGAGGTTTACAAATACCGGGTAGGCCTACTCTAGACTGTCACTCCGGGGTTAATGATCAATAAGCATAAGTTAAGGGAAAATAACAGTATTTATTGATCATCTTCGGTGAATCGATGATACACATACACATACTGCGAATGGGTGTGCTTGGATTTACCGCACACGACACAGCGATGGGAACGTCCAACCAAATTCCCTTGCTTTTCGAATCAGGTGCACATGAGAAAAAGCTATTTTGTCCCACACCATTTATTGAAAAATATACCACCATAGTCCCTTTATGTTGATCAGTTCATTGCTATTTAACCTGACTAAACCGTATATACTCGTATATATGTACATGATACTAGTTCACAAGTTTCAGGTATACAGAGTAAAATGATGTAAGCCGAGGAATGGCCATGGCGAAACTGTATTCCCTAAATGTGTATGGATACTTTGTTTACGTGCAGACCTGGTGCAGACGACAAACCTCGTCGCCAACGCCACCTACATTCCTTACGCAGCAAAGTACATACTCTGAGGTTCCAGTTAGGATTTAAGGGCCTTTTATAGCTTTCCTATCATCGTGTATATAGTCATTGCCTGTAGTCAGCCAGCACCAGGGCTGTCAGGCGTTTGCATTAAAATGGCGCTATGTCGGCGTACCAATCAGCGAGCACCTGTAAATCTTGGCTTTTCAGTATCGGTCTGTAAGATTTCTAGTGAGCCCAAGTGACTACTGTTCTGGGGTAAACTTTCCGCCTTATTCCATATAGACACGTAGATACTAGGGGAGGGAGATGGAAGAATGAGATTAGAACGGGAGAGGAGAGAAAGAATGAAAAACAAAAACAGGTCTCCCACCATAACAGAAAACTGAATATCGTTTGAGAGAACGGAAAATTTAACTGCACACTGCAGTCAGGAACTCTCCCTGCCTGTGGACTTAACACTGCTTTGGTGGTGAGTGGATGAGTGTGTCTGTGCACTGGACGTGGCGTCAGTCCTATGGTAGCGCCCCTACCTTACCTGCCATGCAGTGTTACCCCTCATATTTTCCTGCATGATCAGGGTTATGGGGGATGGGGAAACACAGAAACTAACTTGGAAATACACCCTGTGCTGCCATCCCCCAAAGTTCCTCCTTACCTGCCTCCCGGTCGCACACTGACGCAGTGTCTGATCCTCCACTGTATTGGACTCCGGTGGTGGCACTTGGTTAATGACCACACATGGTAGTGCAATAAAAACTGCAAAAAGGGTTGTTTTTCGTGGTGAAACGCGGATTCGTTAATTCGTGAAAAGGGTGTCATAAACATGCCATATCCGCGGAGTAAAAAGGGGTAAGTTTTACAGCATCTGATACCATTCATGTAAAAGAAAAAAGAAAAACGTTTTCTCTTCATAAATAATCAAGAGTTTATACAAATCCATCACCTGTTGAATTAGTCAATGGAACAAGACCAACCTTGGATATCCTTCATCACAGCCAGTATTCTACCCATGATTATATAAAGACTGAGGCATAAAACTAAGATAAAGAGTGTGAATGAGTAGCATTTATTGCATATTATTTTGCGATGATGAAGGTTGCCTCAGACACTATCTAAACCAACTGACAGGCTGATATGCAATGAAGGCCAAGGTCGGAGAAGTTGCTGCTGTAAGAAGATAGCATTGTGTCAGTATTTTTTGTAGAAAAATAGAAACCGAGGTGCTTTCATAGAAAAGTTAAGGGACACAAGATCGAGGGTCAATAAGGTATGTTTAAACTCATGCTTTAAACATGAAAGTAAAATGGGTTAAATATAGAGTTTTTGTGTAGTCGTAAATTGTCCTTGTGGTAGGTGGGGGGGCTCACCATCCACTCATTCTATGTGGTGCTGTGTTGGGTGTGTGCCCTTTCCTCTCTTCTTCCTCTTCTGTCTTTCTTTCCTTCACTCTTTCCTCATTTTTCTGCCTACGAGTGACTTTATACTCCCTCTTCTGTCTTTCCTTCCTTCTTTCCTTCTTCCTCCTTCTGCCTATGGGAAACTCTACACTGAGTGACATGCCAAATGGTTTCCTGTACAGCAAGAAACCATTTACTACTCTTGGTGGTAACCATATAGCCAAATTCTGGCGCCTGGTGGTTTAATGGGTAATTAAGGTGCTCCAGTCAGATTGAGCTTCCCTCCGCCCCGCCAGGTGAAGGTCGTATCCACTCTCTCACGAGTTTTTACGCGATTTGAGTGAATTTGAGTGATTATTCCGTGTACAAATAGTGCATCTGTGTTTACAAAAGTCTTGTGTCTTGTGTTTACAAGTGTCTTGTGTCTTGTGTTTACAAGTGTCTTGTGACTTGTGTTTACAAGTGAAAGGTGTGAAAGTCCAGTGTATGCTAGAGTTTTGTTGTGTTTTAAGTGTGAAGAGCTTTGTCTGGTCGTGTTTTTTTTTTTTACCCACGTTTGGCGCCAAACTGGGTGTCTGCGGGAAGTGGTTATTGTTCTCATGGAACTGAATACTATTACCCTGTGTAAATTTAGAGATACGATTGAGTGAGTGTAACCCACCCCTGAGTCACATCTTTTATATATTTCTGCCCGGAATCGTGCTAAGTCTATTCTTCGATCTGCTAAAAATAATTTCATCCATGCTAAATGTTTTCAACTCTCCAACTCGAATTCTTCTCGCTCCTTCTGGCACCTTGCCAAAAACCTTTCTAACAACTTTACCTCATCATCCTTCCCTCCTCTTTTCTACTCTGATGGCTCCGTAGCTATTTCTTCTATTGATAAAGCAGATCTCTTCACTCAGACTTTCTCCTCCAATTCCACTTTAGATGACTCCGGTGCTATTCCTGCATCACTTCCCCCCTCTGACTTCCTCTTGTCTGACATTAATATTTCTTCAGCTGATGTATTTTCTGACATCACTGGCCTCAATACTAACAAGGCATATGGGATGGGCCTGATGGAGTCCCTCCTGTTGTCCTCAAAAACTGTGCATACACCCTGCATAGGTAAATTCTTTCGCCTTTGTCTATCAACTTGTACCTTTCCTTCTTGCTGGAAGTTTGCTCTCATTCAGCCAGTCCTCAAGAAGGGTGACCATTCCCAACCCTCTAACTATCGTCCAATTGCTTTAACATCCTGTGTCTCAAAAGTTTTCGAGTCAGTTCTTAACAGAAAAATTTTAAACCATCTTTCCTGTCGCAACCTTCTTTCTGATCGTCAGTATGGGTTCCGTCAGGGACGCTCCGTTGGCGATCTTCTCACCTACCTTTCAGACTCCTGGTCATCCTCCTTTCGGGACTTTGGCGAAAGCTTTGCCATTGCACTTGACATCTCAAAGGCTTTCGATCGAGTCTGGCATAAATCTTTAATTTCCAAACTGCCCTCCTACGGTTTCTATCCTTCTATCTGTGCCTTCATCTCTAGCTTCCTTTCTGGTCGTTCTATAGCCGCTCTTGTAGACGGCCATCGTTCTTCTCCTAGACCTATCAAGAGTGGTGTTCCTCAGGGCTCTGTCCTATCACCAACTCTCTTCCTCTTATTCATCAATGGCTTTCTAAGCTGTACATCTAACCCTGTCCACTCAAATGCTGATGATTCCACCCTTCACCTTTCCATTGTCCATCTCAGCAGTTACTTCAACAAAAAAGGGATGAGGCTATGGCACACCTAATGTCTGACTTGGCTCGTATCTCTGATTGGGGTAAAAATAATCTTGGTATTTTTATTACATCAAAAACTCAGTTCTTACACTTATCAACCCGACAAAATCTTCCTCAGGATTACCCACTAATGTTTAATAGTGTCCAGTTCTGTCCTGCATCATCCTTGAACGTGCTCGGGATTTGTCTTGGAAAGAACATATTACATCTCTTGTGAAATCTGCTTCCAAGAGATTAGGTGTGCTAAGCCGATTCCGAACTTTCTTTACCCCTGCACAGTTGTTGACCTTGTACACGGGTTTTATTCGCCCGTGTATGGAGTACAACTCTCATGTGTGGGGAGGCTCCCCACATGCAGCTCTTCTCAATAGGGTGGAGTCAAAGGCTTTTCGTCTCATTAACTCTCCTCCTCTTACTGATTCCCTTCAACCTTTGTCTCTTCGCTGCACTGTTGCATCTTTATCACTCTTCTATCACTACTTCAATGGTCACTGTTCCTCTGAACTGTCTGCTTGCATTCCTCCACCTCTACGACGGGCACGTAGTACCCGTCTAGCAACAAACTCTCACCTTTTTTCTGTCCAACTCTAATGCAAGAGTTAATCGTTACTCCCAGTCCTTCATTTATGCAACTGGTCAACTCTGGAACTGTCTTCCTCTGTCTGTATTTCCTACTTCCTATGATCTCCAGTCTTTCAAACGCAGTGTGTCCAGGCATCTCGAAATGAACGGATTTTGAATTTGGCTCTCTTTTGTATTGTTTTTGCTTTTTCTTGGAAGGAACAGTTGCAGGCCTGTGGCCTTTGGTTCCTTCTTCCTTGCATTAAAAAAAAAATAACTTGTTTCACCAGTAAGAACAGTTTATACCCAGTATAACCTTTCAGAACTGAGTGGATCATTGTTTTGTTTTGATTTCTTTGTTCGAGCTGATGTTGTAGGCTGAGTGGAATTTTGTAATATTTTGATTTGGCTTTGTTCGGACTGAGCTTTATTTTGGAGTGATACAGCAGTTCAGTGTAATTGTTGTGTTTTAACAGTAGTGTGGAATGATTTTTGTGACGATTTAAGCAGTTTGTTGCAATCATCTGTGACTGGTTGGCGCCGTTGTGTCGGTAGATGTAAACAACTGCTGTTTGGTACAGTATACTTAGTGTATTTAGTGTTAAGCATTCCCCTGTGCACAGTGTTGTGAATACTATTCCCTTAGTTTTTTTTTTTTTCACCAGTGATAACAATTTTTATATCCTATGTTTACAGTTATCCTTATAGGTAAGATATGATTGTATTTTCATTTGTAACTTTTCAGGTGATAATAAACTTGTTTGTGTATTGTAAGTCTCTGTTGTGAATTCATTGATGTTGCATTCCAGGTTGTATAATTTTAGTTCTTCATTCCAGGTAAGGAAGAAGCCAGGCCCTCGCCACCACTATGTTATCGATGTTATAATATAGGACACATCTCTGACACTGGAAGAAAGATACAGATTTTACAGTGGCACCCGTATGACCAAATCCTGCCCTGTCCGCCCCACCATCACTGTTTAAGCCTCCTGCCCTTGTGTACCGGACTCCTTGTTATCTAAAGTTTCACTCCCTTGACATCCTGCACGTCTTCTTACCTTTTCTTTATGTTTTCAGCTCTGGGCATAGGCTTTAACAGTCCGTTCCCTGTGGCTCAGCAGTCCTCCTACATACACCTCCACATGCCACCACTTTTGTGCTACCACCCATTGTCCATAATGTATTACGTGCTAGGGGTGTCTCATACAAAACTGATTTACTGGTATTAGTGAAGGTGTTTATATGACAAGTAGGCTGGTCTGAGGTTAGATCAGTAAAGTTTACTTTATCAAAATTCAAACACTTTAAACTGTTCCCTGCCTCAGCCGGGATTCGAACCCACGTTGACTGGAACAGCAGACAACCTCTTTTCCGACTCGGCCGCTGCCAGGCTGCTCAGCTCATGAGTTAACAATGAATGCTGCCAAAACCAAACTGTTTACACGTTGTCCCACTCACGACGTTGCCTGTACATCTGTCACCTCACTCTATAATCCATCTCAGTATATCACTGCCTTCTGCACCTGCCTTCTATCCTTACACGACCTTCTCGGCATCCTATCTGGGCCCAAGGGGTGGGGGGAGGGGTCGGTATCCCCATTGCTTGTACATTTTACCTGTTGTACATCTGCTCTCTTCTTGACGAACATGTCATTCCTCACTCCCTTGTTTTCCCTGAACAACTCTGAAGTCTTGAAGTGGTACAAAATTGAGCCATGTGCATCCTCCTCCGCCCAAGTTGGTCAGAGGAGTCAATATGTATACTGAAGTCAGTCTGTGCTCTGTTGCTGATTGCATTCATATACGAGGCGTCTGCCATGTTATACAATATCTGACTACCTTTCATCCCCGTTTCATCCTTTTCCTACAACTGGTTATATTCTCTCAGATGCCACTCACCTTGACCGGGTCTGGTGCACTGTGTCCCCGCCATGTTCTCTTATCTGTAAAGAATTCATTCAACACTCTGTTCTCCTCTTCGGCTCTGTAGCAGTGATCCCCCTAGTGCCTGTACTGACCTTGTCACACCCATCCCTACTGACCCTCCGCCCCCTATGTACACACACAGCTCCTGCTGTTCATTGTGCACCTTCTGCCACTGCTGAAATAAATGCTACTTTTTCCATTTTGATTAAGACGCTGTAGAATGTAGTTTCTCCTTCAGTCTTTCCTACTAACCTTCCATGGTGGATTTCCTGTGCTGCATGGTGGCCCTTCCGAATTTTCATGACGGCTTTGACTGAAGGATTTGCTGGGCGTTTGAGAAAACCTTGTTGATATTCTATCCCCATCTTCAGTTCACAGAATTATAAATGATAACCATAGTCATCTCTGGTACAAACAACCTCAAAAGATCCCTGCTTTGAACTTTTCATTCACCTTTACGGCTCGTCTTTTGACCTTGACTTTCGACCATCTGTTCTCAGAATGAAATTACACATCCCTCTTTAACTCAGTCCATTCACCAAGGCTGGTATATATCGAATTAAAACTTACTGATCTGACATTTCCTTTTCCTTTTAACCTGTGATCTATCGACCTGACAAATGGCCAACCCCTTAGCTGACCCTCAACATTTCCACCTATGTGGTACAAATCAAATAAAACTGTTTGCATTAAATTATTTACACATGAAGTGCAGACATAATGACACACACACACACACACACACACACACACACACACACACACACACACACACACACACACACACACACACACACACACACACACACACACACACACACACACACACACACACACACACACACACACACACACACACACACACACA
>JAGKTI010006848.1:0-19129 GCA_018397915.1 Birgus latro | reverse complement strand
AAAAAAAAAATGATAATAATAAAGATAACAGGCTCTTGGCTGAGCCAAACTCCTAGCTAGCACAACGGATTTAAGGAGTGATGCCAAAGCTGGCCTAAGTACCAGCCGTGATTTAATTCAAAAGTTGTGCTAACGTGGAGTAGCAAACTGTATTAAATAAGTGGGAAAATTAAACACGGCTGTTATACTTTAACAAAGCTCAAGAAAACGAACTGTAAATTTATTAATTACAAACAAATGAATTTACGTTACATGAAATTCAAATCAAATGAAGGAATACACTCACTCACTCAGACACTCAGATAATGGTTAAATATTTCAGAAAGCTTAAGCCTAGAAAAACCAGAAAATACTGATCGGTATGGATGAACCAGAGCTGCTGTGACGATCACCAAAGTGGGTGGAAGCTGCAGAAGACACGCCAATACCAGCTGAAATCTGAAAACGCTAAGAAAGCACTGAGCCTAGAAAGGCGCCCCACGTTGCTTCGTGTCTACAGGCAGACTGAGCTCCCATTTGAATCGGCGGCGCGACGAGTGTGGGAGGTGCACGCACATGCGCAACGGGCCCAGAGCGAAACCCAACAACTTAAAATTATCGTACATATAATAATTTGCTCCTCCACAAAATCGCTGGATGTCACGATTTAACTTAACATGATTTTACACTGTAGAAAATTCGTGACATTACGCCCATGAAAATTTCCAAATTTTACTCTAGAGTAAAATTTGACACTATGTATATACATCCTAACTCAGTCGCACAAGATTCACACTGTGGTGTGTGTACTATCCTGTTACAGGAGGAAACAGTGTCGCCTATGAGCGTAAAAACCTCGTATTTACGTTAAGAAAAGCAAGCTTGAGGGAAAAACTCCGAGACAACAGTGGGAAATCCTGCACTCAGGTCAAATGAGCGAAAATTCGCTACATTTACATTAACAACTAATTGTTATGTAGCGTGGTGTATGTGATACACGGTGTAGGTGTGACAGTTGTAGTGTAACTGTACCTACGTGTAAGCAATAATAATAATATATATTAATGCAATAATAAAGGCGACGAGGGCAGAGGAGATGAAGTGCCAGGGTGCAGCAGACGATCAATGGTCCTGGACATCTTCTTCACCCAACGACTGTACCTGTGGGGATGAGTCAAGGTGGAGTATCAATAGTGTCAATGCAAGGGTTACACTAAATTACAATTTCATCCACCCAGCAATCAATCCACACACACACAAAAGAAGGTACTCTTTAGCCAAAAGTCAATTAATAACAAGTTTCGTACGTATGTCGCCATTATTTCCCCAATAGTTGCCTTTTCTAACCTACACTTACACCTAATAAAGGGCTCATCGTTGGTGCCCTCGGCTGGGATCGTACCACGACTACCCACCTGTCATCAGTGTCCTCGGTTGGGCTCACCGTGACTGCACACTTATAGCTATACTTATCATTACAAAGGGCTTGTCACCTCGACTGCCCGTTTGTCATCGGTGTCCTCGGTTGGGCTCACCGTGACTGCACGCTTATAGTTATACTTATCATTACAAAGGGCTTGTCACCTCAACTGCCCGTTTGTCATTGGTGTCCTCGGTTGGGCTCACCATGACTGCACACTTATAATTAGTAAAGGTAGTCGAGAATCCCTATGCAACTTTGGCAGGTCACAATTTAACACCCAGCATGGGTGTGAACACTCATGTGGCTTCTGTGTAACCTCCAGGAATCCTCAGGGAGGCCCTCAGCTCGAGATACACCACAAGGTAATTCAAACTCGGCCTCAGATTGCCTCTACGGGGTCTCGGACTTCCCCTCTTAACCTACCTTAATCTACGGTACATACAATATGCACAAGCCCTACGCTTACGACTAATAAGGGCTTGTCGTCGGTGTCCCCGGTTGGGATCGCCGAGAATGTGCGCTTATGAGCTACAATACATATGTATGTACAGACCCCAGACATAGTATGTCCTGTGGGGCCAACAGGCGAGACGTGAGGTCTTAGCAGCATAGTACTGACTGGGAACCAAGCTAGTTCTTGGATTGCTCAAATCTCTTAGAACAGCACAGTCTTAGGAAACCCAGTGTACAACAGATACTCACGTTACCACTGCCCACTCTCACACGACTCAGAGATAATGGGCGTGGATTCAAACGGGGCAGGAAGGAAGCTTTCCTGAATGGTGGTACGTCGACACACATTACAGGAGTGCACAAAACTATCAATATCCTGTCCCATTCCTGGCCAGAAAAAGTCAGCACGGATACGGCCTTGGGTTTTCCTTTGGCCCATGTGACCTCCCATCACTGAACAATGACTCAATTCGAACACTGTTCGGCGATACTTGGCAGGAATGACAAACTGCAGTCGAACCTCACCCTGGGGTGTTTGTGACTCGCGGTACAGCCGCCCTCGCTTACGAAGGAACCTGGCTCGACCTCCCTGCGAATACTTCGTCACTTTACCCTCCAGTTTTCTACGCACTGTGGCAAGTGTCGGGTCAGACTGTTGCTCTTGGACAACGTCTTGACTGCGTATCAGGTCTTGCGGCATTGCAATGGTCAACGGGGTGACACGGTTTGGAGCCTTGGCCATGGCTCGTGTTACTGCAGCGGCCGAAGTCTGTGTAGCAACATCTACGGCGCAACTATTTTTGACGCCTGGATTGTTACCTATAATAAGGTCAAACAAAGGTTCTTGCATGACAACTGCAACTGTTGAACCTGTGTAAAAGGGATATGCTACCTGGATTCGTGCCTCAAGAAACAATCTCACTGATCCATCAATAAGTCTAACTTGGGTGTGCTTACCTGTGTACTCCTCGGGTCGAACTAGACTCTGCTTAATGGAGCAACCTGAGGAACCATTGTCCCTCAGAACATTTACAGAAACGCCTCCCACAAACCCTGGCTGGACAAGAAAAGCACTGTTGCCAGTGAATGGGTCAGAGGAGGCAGTAGCTAGTCACTGATGAGACTGAGGAGCATATGATGCGGCAAACGTAGTGCCCTTTGAACTATATCTCTTAGGGGTCGTACCCGAACTGGGTGCATGAGGAGCTGTACTCACCATCTGGGGAGCAGGAGCACTGACGGCCTGTGGAGAAGAGTTCACCATCTCAGGGGGACTAGTGAACTGTGAAGGCGGAGCTGTGCTGGCGGGAACGGCACCATCTTGCGCTTGTTGAGGAATAAAGGCTGCATTTGCCTCCTGCCTCCGATACACTGGGGCTGGTGTCGAAAAGGTTTGACCCGGTTGGCGATTGCGTGGCTGATACTGCTGTTGCTTAGGGTACTGCTGCGGGGTTGGATACTTCTGCTGGTTAGAGTACTGCTTGTACTTCTTCCAGTCCGGTTTCTGTGTATGCTGCCCCTGGTCCTTCTGCGGTTTGTTTGGACCCTGACCATTATTTTGAGAACGGCCTTGATGCTGGGGTTCAGTCTGAGATTGCTTCCCAGACTTAACAGTATCTTTCTTATTCCATGGCTGTTGCTTACGAGTTTGGTATCCGTATGCGGTAAAGAAAGCATCAGCCTTCTCTACCATTTCGGATGCGTCCTTCACTTTGGACATCTTGAGCTGGGCTACAAGCTCAGCAGGCCACGACTTTTCCAGCTGTGTGCGCAGGACGAGGTCAATCATTCCCTCACGTGTGCTGGGAGTCTCGTCCTTCTCCATCCACTCGCCCAAATATGCCGTGAGACGGTCGAGGAACTGAGCGGCTGTCTCCTTTTCCTGGAGACGCGCCTTCATGAACTGACATCTAGCATGATCAACAGTAAGACCATACGCTTTGATGAGTGCGGACTTCATCATCTCATACGTGAGATTATCTCCACGAATTCTGTGGAGAATGTCGAGCGTGGGGCCCTCAAACAGGCTAAGGAACTGAAGCCGCTTAGCTGCCTCATCCAGTTTGTTCAGGTTTGCCATGTCTTCGAAACGAGCTATAAATGGCTCGATTCGCTCGCCTTCCTTGTAAGAGAGAAGCTTGAGACATGGAGTTGCTAGAAAAGGTGCTGGAAGAGCAGTAGGGGAGTTTGGATTGGCTGCACCTGGTGTGCCTGAAGCCAAGGAGTCTCGCTTTAGCTGAAGGACTTCCAACTCATGTTCACGTTCTCTCTCTCTCTCTTTGCGCTCGTGCTCGCGCTGCCACTTCCGCTCCTCCCGCTCCCGCTCTTTCTGCCGTTCTTCGTGCTCAAGTTGAATTTTTCGCTCTTCACGGGCGGCATTTTCACGTTCTTGCTCGTGATTGAAGCGCGATAGGACATAATCTCGTATTTCCTGGGGGTTAGTGAGCCCCATATCTTTTTCTTCTTGCACGAATGTACTGTGCTCCACTGTGCTTGGTTTTTGAGACTGAGTGACAACTGAGACTAAGTGTGAGTGAGTGGTTCAGTAATAAATATTTGGCTAGGAGTTTATCCTGGTATGAGGTCGCCAGATGTCAGGGGAAAATGAGAGTTTTCTCTGGCGTGTCGCCAGATGTCAGGGGAAATTTAAGTATTTCCAAGAGATAATGAAATATTGTATAATTCGTATACAATGTATAGCTATGTGTGCTATGTCACTTCGCCAAGTCTCTAGAGTCGAGAATTATAGACTTTCTCAACGGTACGCAGCAGAGACTAGACACTCTATTGGGCTGCAATATTGTACCGTTGGCCTACGAGAAAGTTTCTTTTCCCCCCCATCAATAAAAAAAAATGGTAATAATAAAGATAACAGGCTCTTGGCTGAGCCAAACTCCTAACTAGCACAACGGATTTAAGGAGTGATGCCAAAGCTGGCCTAAGTACCAGCCGTGATTTAATTCAAAAGTTGTGCTAACATGGAGTAGCAAACTGTATTAAATAAGTGGGAAAATTAAACACGGCTGTTATACTTTAACAAAGCTCAAGAAAACGAACTGTAAATTTATTAATTACAAACAAATGAATTTACGTTACATGAAATTCAAATCAAATGAAGGAATACACTCACTCACTCAGACACTCAGATAACGGTTAAATATTTCAGAAAGCTTAAGCCTAGAAAAACCAGAAAATACTGATCAGTATGGATGAACCAGAGCTGCTGTGACGATCACCAAAGTGGGTGGAAGCTGCAGAAGACACGCCAATACCAGCTGAAATCTGAAAACGCTAAGAAAGCACTGAGCCTAGAAAGGCGCCCCACGTTGCTTCGTGTCTACAGGCAGACTGAGCTCCCATTTGAATCGGCGGCGCGACGAGCGTGGGAGGTGCGCGCGCATGCGCAACGGGCCCGGAGCGAAACCCGACAACTTAAAATTATAGTACATATAATAATTTGCTCCTCCACAAAATCACTGGATGTAACGATTTAACTTAAGATTATTTTACACTGTAGAAAATTCGTGACAGCTTGGTCATCATTCTCATTCATCTGTGCTTGTTTCATCAACTTGATCGCCATCGAGCGTACGCCAACATCTTCATCAGCAACAGCCGACAACAGGATGTTCTCTGGGTGACAGAAGTAGCTGTTATTGACAAGCATAGAGCGAATGATCGCCTGATCCTCCAACGGCAGCTTTTGAAGGAGCTCCACCATGAAGAAGAAATTTTTGGCTCCATCCTGACACGAGCTGTTGGCTTTCACCCTGAACCACACAGGAGCATAGTAGTTCACAATGAATGAAACAAGACAAGGGTTGGCGATGGTTGCTCCTTTGACATGTGAAGTCGCAGTACACGATTAGCTTTCGTAAGCCACCTGGCATGATTTAGCGATCCTTGTTGTGCAGATGGTCCCACACCTTCATTAGTATCTCCACTTGGTAATTGCACTGCCAAACCAAACATGCACGTTACAGGTAGCCCTGATCTTTGCTGAGATCACTTACAACTCCTTCTGATAAAATGCAAATTTTTCCAGCAACTCATTCATAACCAACAACTGGAAGATCTTTTGGGTCAGATTCAAGCAACTGACCTACTTCTCCTCTGCAGCCTTGTAGACCTGTTGTCGAACCATCAACTGCCCCGAAATACCTTCGGAAAATGATTTCAACAAGATGCAATAAAAAAACAAGCCACTGTAGTGGTCTGCCAAGCTGTGTTTCGAGCTCACGGATCACTCCATTTCTCTTTCCAGTATTAACATTTGTTCCATCACAAACGATAGCTTGCAGCGAATATGTTGAATCTGTTTCTCTAGTGACAGACATGTCTTCCTTGGCAATATCTGCTGCTCTTCCACTTTCGGGAGAAACGTGGCCGATGTAAACGGCGTCAAGAAAAGCAACTACTGAGTAGTGATCTTCCTTCCCAATTCTCCTTCAAGACATTTTTATGCTGTTGCAATGTGACATCTCTCCAGTATTTTCTCTGACGGTGGAGTTTACTGGGATCAACTTTATTTTGTCCACAAAGAACTTTCAGATCTTTCAGCGCTGCATTCACAATGGAGCAGATTTCTCTGTTGCTTACTTGACATCAATCAGCTATACGACTCAGCTCAAGATAGACTAATCTGTTCTGACACTGTTCTGACTGTTTGCCTCCATCTACTTCTGCAGTATCATCATCAACATATTGATCATATTGTTCATCACAGGCATCACTTTCGTCAGTTCATGCTTTCATTATATCTTCATTATCTTGCTTAGTATCTCTACTGGACTCTTCACAGAACTTTCTTTTCATCACTGTATTTGCTGCACAGTTCTTTTGTGCTGTCTTCTTCCTGTCTATTCCACCAAATATACATTTTTCTGCAACTATTTTAGTCAACCCAGAAAGGCCACTCCTGAGGCGATTTTTTGTCTGCTCTAGCCCATTGACACTCAGACCTCTCACGTGCATTGAAGTTTTTGAAACATTTGCCACGACTGTCAAATAAGGTGTCAAAGCTGGCGAGTTTCTCCAAGTAAGTGTTGGAAGTGATTTTGCTCACTGGATATTTCCTAAGCTCCTGAGCCTTTGCTATCAGGCGTTTCACACGAATAACAACACTGGTGTAATCAGTCATTGAGATGGAAGCTTTCTTGTTAATTCCTGCTACTTCAAGTGCAACAGTTTCCGCATCGGCTTGGGTGCTAACATGGATTTGTGGATTTATGTTCGAAATATGCCCTTATGACATCACAATTAGTGGGCAACTGATTTACCGGAAGACTGCGTGATGAGCCGAAAACAATCTTTCGTGCTTGCTCGTGTGCTGGAACTGGTCATGATTCCAGTAATATACGCAAACTCATACCAAATTCAAAACTGTAAACCAGTATCAGTTCGTGTTTTTTTTTAATGCAAGGAAGAAGGAACCAAACTGTTCCTTCCAAGAAAGAACAAAAACAATACGAAAGAGAGGCAAAGTCAAGAACCGTCCAATTTGAGATGCCTGGACACACTGCGTTTGAAAGACTGGAGATCATAGGAAGCAGGAAATACAGACAGATGAAGACAGTTCCAGAGTTGACCTGTTGCATAAAAGAAGGACTGGGAGTAACGGGTAACTCTTGCATTAGAGAGTTGGACAGAAAAGGGATGAGAGTTTGTTGCTAGACGGGTGCTATATGGTGCTACATGCTCGTCGTCGAGATAGAGGGATGCAAGCAGACAGTTCAGAGGAAAGTGGCCGTTGACGTAGCGATAGAAAAGGGATAAAGATGCAACAGTGCGGCGAAGAGACAGAGGCTGAAGGGAGCCAGTAAGAGGAGGAGAGTTAATGAGACGAAAAGCCTTTGACTCCACCCTATTGAGAAGAGCTGTATGTGGGGAACCTCCCCACACAGGGGGGAATAAAACCTGTGTATAAAGTCAACAACTGTGCAGGGGTAAAGAGAGTTTGGAGTCGGCTCAGCACACCTAACCTCTTGGAAGCAGATTTCACAAGAGATGTAATGTGTTCTTTCCAAGATAAATCCCTAGTGAATGAAACCCCAAGCATGTTCAAGGATGATGCAGGACTGAGTTGGACATTATTAAACATTAGTGGGTACTCCTGTGGAAGATTTTGTCGGTTTAATAAGTGTAGGAACTGAGTCTTTGATGCATTAAAAACAAGAATATCTTTTCCCGTCAGAAATACGAGCCAAGTCACACATTAGGTGTGCAGTAGCCTCATCCCATGTTTGTTGAAGTAACTGCTGAGATGGACATTGCGGGAACCGAATGGAAAGAAGAAGGGTGGAATCATCAGCGTACGAGTACAGCATAGAAGGTCATTGATGAATAAAAGGAAGAGAGTTGGAGATAAGACAGAGCCCTGAGGAAAACCACTGTTGACAGATCTAGGAGAAGAACGATGGCCGTCTACAACAGCGGCTATAGAACGACCACAAAGGAAGGTAGAGATGAAGGCACAGATAGAACGATAGAAACAGTAAGAGGCAGTTTGGAAATTAAAGATTTATGCCAGACTCGATCGAAAGCCTTTGAGATATCAAGTGCAATGGCAAAGCTTGCTCCAAAGTCTCAAAAGGAGGATAACCAGGAGTCTGAAAGATAGGTGAGAAGATCGCCACTGGAGCGTCCATGATGGAACCCATACTGACGATCAGAAAGAAGGTTGTGATAGGAAACATGCTTTAAAATATTTCTGTTAAGAATTGACTCGAAAACATTTGAGACATAGGATGTTAAAACAATTGGACGATAATTAGAGGGTTGGGAATGGTCACCTTTCTTTGGGACTTGGTGAAAGAGAGCAAACTTCCAGCAAGAAGGAAGGGTGAAAGAATTTACCTAGGCAGGATGTAAGCACAGAAGCATAGTTTTTGAGGACAACAGGAGGGACTCCATCAGACCCAGAACAAAAATAAAAAGCAATGGGTTATCATTTATAGAGTTGCTAATCACCGGTAATCACTGAATGCTTGGAGCGTCAGCGCCATTAAAACGAAGTTGAAAGTTGCTGGAGTACCACTGACTCATTTCTAAAAATACAGTTAGCTCATGTGAAAACATACTATAGGGCATCAAAGTAGCCATGTTTTGTCGAATTTTAAATTTTTGACCCGCCTTAACATATATATATATATATACAGTATATATACAGTATATATATATATACAGTATATATGTTTATGTATATTTTTTAAATAACAGAACAGAGGAAGGAAAAACAAGTGAATAAAAAAAATCCATACACCAC
The DNA here is from genome assembly GCA_018397915.1 of Birgus latro. Classification (NCBI taxonomy): domain Eukaryota; kingdom Metazoa; phylum Arthropoda; class Malacostraca; order Decapoda; family Coenobitidae; genus Birgus; species Birgus latro. The sequence goes on along the minus strand of JAGKTI010006848.1, from coordinate 10,010 downwards.
ATTACTGGTGTCCACCATTCATGATATATCTGTAACAGTTGGACTTAACAGCTGTAGGTTGAAGTTTGAAGGGAAACAACTCTGGGGAAGTGAGTTCCAGAGGGATGCAGTTCGGGGATTAGAATTCTGATTAGGCGGAAGTTCTGCAATACGGCTGTGTGACATTCCAGTCATGAGCGCTGCCAGATGCCCGTGTAGCACTGGGGAAGGCATGGAGAGGTGGCACAATGGATACAACTTCATCTGAGCATTTGCCATAACAATATCTGTAATATAATGCAAGGGAGGCACCATTCCTTCTTACTCGTATGGGAAGAAGTATAATTGTAATAGCAGAGTTATTAATAATTCCAACAGCTTTGTTCTGAATTTTGTCTAGTTGTTGTAGTGGATGTATACTGGTTTTGTGACCGGAAAATTCAAATTTTTAAGTATTTTAAACACACTCAAAAATAATACAGACTTGTGGGAACACCCTCTGCAAGTTTCAGAGCTCTAGAGCGATGCAAATTGCGTTTGTGACGTCATATTTAAATACCCTGGCAACGTGGGTTTCTTTTTACTCGGCCGTTTAATTTGCTCTCAGTCAATCATCTCTTTTTTTTTCTTGTTCTTTTTTTTAAAAGTGAAATTGAGGTATCTGGCAGCTCTGCTACAGAGGCTCATTGGGCGTATTTCCGATCTTCCTACGAGTTTGTGGTGAAGGGTTTTCTTGGTCATCGACCGCCGCCGAAGCTCGTGACATTACACGGGGGTGGAGCTTAAGCGATCGCTGAAGTATTACCTATTTTTTTCATAGAGGAAGGCTATATCATAGCGCCTATGAGAGTTGTAAATATAATTTTAGGTTAGGTTAGATTAGGTTATACTCCAGCAATCGCTTAAGCTCCACCCCCGTGTAACGTCAAGAGCTTCGGCGGCGGTGATTGGCCGAGAAAACCCTTCACCACATGCTCGTAGGGAGATCTGAAATAAGCGCTAGGGGGGACCAGCCAGCCAACTCGCTCGACAGCACCACACACTTATATGGCATCCTGAGAAAGTGGGGTTTTGCTCCGTGTCTCCCTCGTGTCGTCAAGTGTATTCCTGCAGATTTCGAGATGCCACGAGGAAAAAAAAAGTGTAATCAGTCATCTGAAGAATGCAGGGAGGGCACACGAGCGTTTGTGGAGGATCTGAAGAGAGAAAAGAATGCAAGGGAGATGAAGCACGTGTTGCTGCTGATTGAAGCAGTGCTGCTGCTACCTCACCAGTTCCTGCCTGTAGTTCTACATTAAGTGCTGTGAAGCGTAAGTCATTGTTATCAGGAGAAGAAAAACACGAAGAGAATGTGTGTGAGCGCCGTCGTGTTGTAGTTCATGAAGATTCGTTTGAAAATGTAGGAAGCTGGGGTGTAAGGAGTGTTACAGTGAAAAAGTTGAAGTTCAGCTTACAACACACCAACTGGACACTTACATAAGTGCTGTGTACGAGGTGTGTGGAGTTCTGTATAAGGAGGACACACATGTAAAGAAGAAGAACTTCCACCCTGACACTGCTACTTGTGTGGTGCTTCCTACTTCTGGGTAGTGGATATGCCGGAGTAGAGGAACTTGTGTCTTTTCTGAACTTAAGGCACTTCAATAGCCAAACTTTTCGCAGGAACGCAAAAGTACATCACAGACTGTGCCATTGAAAAAATCAAAGTGTACTGCAGAGTAGCAGAGCTGCAGTAGTAAGGTACTGTGAAAAAAGCACAGGTGAAATTACTGAAACTGATGTGAGTTTTGATGGGTCGTGACACCGACGTGGCCACAGGTCAAACGACGGTGTGGGTGCTGTGATAGACGTAGATACAGGATTGATTTTGGATTATCACGTTGCAAGTAAATTTTGTCTGATGTGCAGCCGTAAGGAACGCGATGAAAAGTGCAAGAAATTCTCAGAAAATGAATATATTGGTTGGTTAGAAAATCATTACGACTCTCCTGATTGTCATGAGAGCTATGATGGACCGTCAGGAGGAATGGAGGCGGATTGTGCCGTCCTGCTGTGGGGTCGCTCAGAAAAGTATGGCCTGCAATATGAGACTTTTCTGTCTGACGGTGATAGTTCTGCTTTCAAAGCCATCCAACAAATGAAAAGAGGAAAAGGACTGTATGGTGAAGCGAGAGTTGGTATGAAAGCAGTGTGTCAACCATGTTGCCAAAAGACTTGGTAGAGGGCTGAGAAATGTGAAAAAGCTTGGCATTGGTAATGATGATGATGATGATAATAATGAACCACCAAAGAAAAAAAGTAGGTCCAAAGGAATGGAAAGAAAAGATAAACTAACAGACAAAGTGACTGATCATCTGCAGTACTATTTCCAAGTAAGTTTGAACAGAAAGATAGGTGCAACGGTGAGTGACTTGAGAAACGAGATCCTCTCGACATTTTATCATTGCTCATTGACTGATCAAAAACCCAACCACGATCTGTGTACCAAAGGCATGAATTCATGGTGTTTCTATAATCGTGCTATAGCTCGCGGTGAAGTGCCACAGTCTCATGCCAAGATGGAAGTATTTCCGTAATTTAACAACTAGGCAGCTGGAGGCAGTGGAAGGAATTTACAAGCATCTGACAACAGATGAAATGATGAGTAAGTGCATACGTGGGATGACCCAGAAGAGAAACGAGTCACTGCACAGCAGAATATGGAGAATGTGCCCTAAGCATAGGAACACAAGCAAATTGTATGTAGATTTTGCCACTCCCTCAGCTGTAGTACAATACAATTTCGGTTATCAATAGTCGAACTTGTGTGAACTGTTTGGATTTCCGACTGGATCAGGCTTAAGGAAATACCTTCAGAATAAGGACAAGAAGATGAACACTCCTTACAAGAGAAAAGCCTGTAACAAGAGGATGAGGAGGGACCTGCAGAACTACGCCACTGGAGCCTTCTAGTCTATCCTCGCAGGCGGCAGAACCACACTCTCACAACAGAATTGCATTGTTCTCAGAATGTAAGTTATTGAGCTTTAACCCGTCACGTCCCGACCGATTTCCAACCTATGATACCACAAAATTCCGAGCATTTTTGGAAAAACTATTTATTGGCTCAAACCTTCGCTTTTGGTTAGAAACATCGAAAATTCTTAGAGAAATTGCGATCCTGTGCTTAAAACTGTTGATACAGGTGTCATGCAATCTTACGTTTTCCTTCTTTTTCAGGGTACCTGGCTAAGGAAAACGAAGTATGGAAGGGTTAACTAATTCAAGCCAATTTCAATTACGTATTTATTTATGTATTTGGTACGAATTTATGTGTAGTAACAGACTATATTGGTTTTAACACATTTATATAGGCAATAGAAGCATTGGTCAGTCACCAAACACATTCACATATGGCACCTTCCTTTATGACATTACCACCTCATCACTTCTGTTTGTTTCTTGCTCTAGCTTCTCTATTTCTTTGTCCTCCAACTCAGGAATCACTTTCATCGTGAATTTCGTCATTGGAGAGACCGTGGGGCAACATACGTTTACTGGCCAGCTTACTGCTAACAGGTGAATTGCCCACTGGGGGGGGGGAGAAGGGGGATAGGTGAGGCCAGGCAGTATCCCCACTTGACAGCAGGTAGAGGAAGGTCTCCCACATATGCCTACCAAAAATCACCCTTGGAACTTGAAAATTGTGCAAATTATAACCCTTGCAATTGCGCAACGCACCCATACGTCGATGGGTGTAGCTGTGACAAAACATCGTGACGTACCCATACGTCGATGGGATTCCTTGGGTTGAATTACTACTGTTCTGTTAGTTTTAGTGATATTTACATAATTCATTTTGCATTTTCTTTGTCTTTTTTCTTTTAGATGTATCCCAATTTTATTGAAAAGTCCTTTTTTATTTGCATTTTTTATACAAAATTTTTTGTCATGCATCAGTATGTATTATTCATATGAGCTTTGCAGAATGACAAAACACCTTATGAGAAAACTAAGGCCATCGAAGTATTCCTGAAACATATGTTTATATGCATTTTTTTTTTCATTACTCTAAGATGCGTACTTTTTCCTGTGCATGCCATGGAATACGAGTCACGAATTGTGCATATTTTTCAGAAAACTTTTTTTTCTTTTTCATATATCATCTTTGTAACTTCTGCACACGTAAGTAGGTATCTTATGGATTAGCCATTAAAATTTCATTAAGTTTGGTCTGTTTTTTCTTTCAAACCACAAAAACAAGTATAGACCCTCTTGCAACCTCTCCACATCCATTCAACAAGGGTGAGCAATATTCAAACTGAGAGTGCACATGACTTATAAATTATAGCTAATTGCTCGTCAGTGAAGAAGTTACAGACTCTGTACAATAATCCAAGTTTCTTTGATGCAGTTGTAGCAAGTGATCTGACATGAGGTCCAGCTGAGGGCATTGTAAGTGAGACGCCGAGAATTTCAATACTTTTCGAGATGGGAATTTTAGTAGCATTGAAGGTAATATACGAACCTGGCAATATCTGCCTGTTAATAAATTGTTTATATTTGGTTTTACTAGCATTTAATGAGACAAGGTTGTTTTGTCCCCATTCACTGATCATAGATAAGTCTTGATTTATGGAGATGGCCGTACTGTGCTGAGAATTATAGACATCAGACTTTGTAAACGGATGTCTCAGTGTGAATGAACTATGAAATGTTGAGTCATCTGCATATGAATGGATGGGATTGTGGGTGACAGATAAGAGATCATTAATATGAACCAGGAGCAAGGTTGGCGCCAGAATTGACCCCTGAGGAAAGCTGAAAAACAAAAGACATTAGTCCATAAAGGAGTTTGGACAGCAGGGAACGGTGCCATACTCCGTCGAAAGCTTTAGAAATATCAAGGGCTACTGTATGAGTTTCTCTATATAGGTCGATTGATTGATGGATGGTATGAGTCAGGAGGTTGAGTATGTCAATCGTGGATCTTTTGTGGCGAAAACCATTTTGTTCATCACTAAATAAGATGTTGGATTCAAGGTGTTTAACTATATGCTTATTGATTAAAATTTCAAATTCTTCATCAAGAGATGTGACAGCTATTTGTCTGTAATCAGAGCGGCCAGAGGAACTTCCTTTCTTTGGAATTAGCTGGATATTGGCTTCTTTCCATGAATTAGAGAATGGAGAAGTACGTGTTCATATTCTGAATAATTTAGCAAGAACAGGGGCAAGTTTTGCGGAACACTTTTTCAAAACAGTTGGAGGAATTCCATCTGAGCCTGGAGCTTTGTTGGTTGGTAAATTGTTTTGGATGGATTTTACGTATCTTGTATGTATTTTAAGTGGGACAATTTCGGGAGAGTCAAGCTCTAGTACTGGGATATTCTGGCTGACTGCCTTTGTGGTAGAATTTCTGGCAAATGTACTGGCAAAGATATCTGCTTTCCTTTGTGGGTCATTTGTAATGTTGCCATCTGAAGATTTTAGTGGGGGAATGGAAGATAGCTTGTTAAAGTTATTATTTAAAGAAGCAAAAGTTGATCAGAATATTCTGTTGGCATTAGGGTTGTTAAGTAATTTTGATGCTTGATTATGAAGAAAGTTTGATTTATCGAGATTTATTACAGCTTTTGCATGGTTTCTAGTAATTTTAATCCTTCGTTAGTCAGATGGGGTGTGTTGGCACCCCATTTTTTTTTTTAAAGCTCATATTTCCTAGCCGGTAATTCGAATACTTCTGTCCGTTCCAGTACTCTCCTGATTCAGTGAGGGGAGGGAGCATGTGGTTTGGTTTAGTCCTGCCCCTGCTGTAGTGAGAGAGACTGGACCCCTCCCCCCTGGGGTGTCCAGTCACCTCTTCAAACCAACCATTAGGATCATATTGCGATATAGATTGGTTTTTAATCTTATTTTTGCATATTGTTTATCATTATACTGATTTTTAAAAATCACAAAATGTTTACTTGACAAATGAGATATGAGTCCATTTGTTGTTTTTTTACTGATATAATTTATTGTATTTTATTATTATAAATTAATAAACATCATCTGCATAATTGATTGCAGAGATATTCTGAAGCGGCAGTATGAATATATTTTACATGTTAGTAACTTTACATGTATTTTTGTATTGGGGTGTTGTAACATCCCAACGGACTAACCACGTTTGAATACCCCACACTACTAACGAAGGGTTAAATTAACAGAGTGATTCAGATGTTTTAAAAGTAAGTGTTATATGCTGATGACTTTTTTGGGCTGTTGCTGTGGCACAGGTGTTATCAAACCATTTTGGAGAGTTTGAGCTATATATTAAAGCACCTTCCCTATCAGTACCTCCTTTCTGGCAGCAACTACAGAGGCTCAGCAGGCGATCTTCCTGGCTCCCTTTCAGACTCTTGGTCATACACCTTTCGGAACTTTGACAAAAACTTTTCCATTGCCCTTGACATATAAAGGATTTTCAGTTGAGTCTGGCGTAAATCTTTAACTAAACTGCCCTCTTACGGTTTCTGTCCCACCTGTGCCTCCATCTGTAGCTTCCTTTATTGTCCTTCTATAGCTGCTGTTGCAGATGGGCGTTCTTCTTCTCCTAAAGCTATCAGTAGCGGTGTTCCACAGAGCTCTCTCCTATCACCAACGGTCTTCCTTCCATTGAGGGCATAAGCTGTGGATCTGACCTCATATTTTTTTTCTTTTTTATGCAAGGAAGAAGGAATCGAAGGCCATGGGTCCACATACTGTTCCTTCCAAGAAAAAAAAAAACAATACGAAAGAGAGCCAAATTCAAGATCCAATCATTTTGAGCTACCTGGGCACACTGCATTTGAAAAACTGGAGATCATAGGAAGAAAGGGACACAGACAGAGGAAGACAGTTCCAGAGCTGACCAGTTGCATAAATGAAGGACTGGGAGTAACGGTTAACTCTTGCATTAGAGAGTTGGACAGAAAAGGGATGAGAGTTTGTTGCTAGACGGGTACTATGTGCCCGTCGTAGAGGTGGAGGGATGCAAGCAGATAGTTCAGAGGAACAGTGACCGTTGAATTAGCGATAGAAGAGAGATAAAGATGCAACAGTGCAGCGAAAAGACAGAGGTTGAAGGGAATCAGTAAAAGGAGGAAAATTAGTGAGATGAAAAGCCTTTGACTCCACCCTATTGAGAAGAGCTGCATGTGGGGAGCCTCCCCACACGTGAGAGTTGTACTCCATAAAGGGGCCAATAAAACTTGTGTACAAGGGCAACTGTGCAGGGGTAAAGAAAGTTTGGAGTCGGCTTAGTACACCCAATCTTTTGGAAGCAGATTTCACAAGAGATGTAATATGGTCTTTCCAAGATAAATCCCGAGAGAATAAACCCCAATCATGTTCAAGGATGATGCAGTACTGAGCTGGACATTATTAAATATTAGTGGGTAATCCTGAGGAAGATTTTGTCTGGTTGATAAGTGTAAGAAATAAGTCTTTGATGCATTAAAAATAACAAGATTATTTTTGACCCCAATCAGAGATACGAGCCAAGTCAGACATTAGATGTGCCATAGTCTCATCCCTTGTTTGTTGAAGTAATTGCTGAGATGGACTTTGCAGAAACCGAATGGAAAGGTGAAGGGTGGAATCATCAGCATATGAGTGGATAGGGTTAGATGTACAGCTTACAAGGTCATTGATGAATAAAAGGAAAAGAGTTCGTAATAGAACAGAGCCCTGAGGAACACCATTGTTGATAGGTCTAGGAGAAGAAAGATGGCCGTCTACAACAGCGGCTATAGAACGACCAGAAAGGAAGCTACAGATGAAGGCACAGATAGAAGGATAGAAACCGTAGAAGGGCAGTTTGGAATTAAAGATTAATGCCGGACTCGATCGAAAGCCTTTGAGATGTCAAGTGCAATGGCAAAGTTTTTGCCAAAGTCCCGAAAGGAGGATGACCAGGAGTCTGAAAGGTAGGTGAGAAGATCGCCAGTGGACCGTCCCTAACGGAACCCATACTGACAATCAGAAAGAAGGTTGTGATAGAAAAGATGCTTTAAAATTTTCTGTTAATAAACTCAAAAAGTTTTGAGTCACAGGACTGACATTAAAATTTCTTAAGATGATGTATTTTCTGCCATCACTGGCCTCAATATTAACAAGGCATATGGGCCTGATGGCGTCCCTCCTGTTGTCCTCAAAAACTCTGCTTCTGTGGTTACACCCTGCCTAGGTAAACTCTTTCGCCTTTGTCTGTCAACTTGTACCTATCCTTCTTGCTGGAAGTTTGCTCTCATTCAGCCAGACCCAAAGAAGGGTGACCATTCCCAACCCTCTAACTATCGTCCAATTGCTTTAACATCCTGTGTCTCAAACGTTTTCGAATCAGTTCTTAACAGAAAAATTTTAAAGCATCTTTTCTGTCACAACCTTCTTTCTGATCGTCAGTATGGGTTCCGTCAGGGACGCTCCGCTGGCGATCTTCTCACCTACCTTTCAGACTCCTGGTCATCCTCCTTTCGGGACTTTGGCGAAAACTTTGCCATTGCACTTGACATCTCAAAGCCTTTCGATCGAGTCTGGCAAAAATCTTTGATTTCCAAACTACTCTCCTACGGTTTCTATCCTTCTATCTGTGCCTTCATCTTTAGCTTCCTTTCTGGTCGTTCTATAGCTGTTGTTGTAGACGGCCATCGTTCTTCTCCTAGACCTATCAAGAGTAGTGTTCCTCAGATCTCTGTCCTATCACCAACTCTCTTCCTTTTATTCATCAATGACCTTGTAAGCTGTACATCCAACCCTATCCACTCATATGCTGATTATTCCACCCTTCACCTTTCCATTCGATTTCTGCAACTTCCATTTCAGCAGTTACTTCAGCAAACAAGGGATGAGGCTATGGCACACCTAATGTCTGACTTGGCTCGTATCTCTGACTGGGGTAAAAATAATCTTGTTATTTTTAGTGCATCAAAAAAGTCAGTTCTTACACTTATCAACCTGACAAAATCTTCCTCAGGATTACTCACTAATGTTTAATAATGTCCAGCTCAGTCCTGCATCATCCTTGAACATGTTTGGGGTTTCTTTCTCTCGGGGTTTGTCTTAGAAAGAACATATTATATCTCTTGTGAAATCTGCTTCCAAGAGATTAGGTGCGCTAAGTCGACTCCGAACTTTCTTTACCCCTGCACAGTTGTTGACCTTGTACATGGGTTTCATTCGCCCGTGTATGGAGTACAACTCTCATGTGTGGCAAGGCTCCCCACATGGAGCTCTTCTCAATAGGGTGAAGTCAAAGGCTTTTCATCTCATTAACTCTCCTCTTCTTACTGATTCGGTGCCGGGAGGGGTAGCGCCCTCCTGTTACCTAGCGGGGCTATATGATATCATTGTAAGGTCTAGCTCGGGGGATTCTTTAATCACTTTTTTTTGTTTTACTGATTCCCTTCAACCTTTGTCTCTTCGCCGCAGTGTTGCTTCTTTATCTCTCTTCTATCGCTACTTTAACGGTCACTGTTCCTCTGAAGTGTCTGCTTGCATCCCTCCACATCTACGACGGGCACATAGTATCCGTCTAGCAACAAACTCTCATCCCTTTTCTGTCCAGCTCTCTAATGCAAGAGTTAACCGTTACTCCCAGTCCTTCATTTATACAACTGGTCAACTCTGGAACTGTCTCCCTCTGTCTGTATTCCCTACTTCGTATGATATCCAGTCTTTCAAACGCAGTGTGTCCGGGTATCTCGAAATGAATGGATCTTGAATTTGGCTCTCTTTTGTACTGTTTTTGCTTTTTCTTGGAAGGAACAGTATGCGGGCCCTGGCCTTTGGTTCCTTCTTCGTTGCATAAAAAAAAAAATGGACGATAGTTAAAGGGATGGGAATGGTCATCCTTCTTTGGGACTTGCTGAATGAGAGCCAACTTCCAGCAAGAAGGATAGGTACAGGTTGACAGATAAAGCAAAAGAATTTACCTAGGCAGGGTGTAAGCACAAAAGCACAGTTCTTGAGGACAGGAAGGTCTGTCGCACCGCTACCCAGGTGTCGTTACGGTATTTCTCGGGAATATA
>JAGKTI010006847.1:0-39160 GCA_018397915.1 Birgus latro | reverse complement strand
GACATGGAAATCATCTTTTCTCACATTTTATGCACTAAATTATTGGATACAAAGCATCAAATACAGTAAATGATGTTAATTGCTACCAGAAAAATGGTTAGGTTAGGTTAAGTTAGGTTTGGTTTGGTTAGGTTAGGTTAGGTTATGACCGGAGATGAAATTCACTGCTTCAACCTTTTTCATAGCTGGTGCACTTAATAACCATGCATGAAAGAATTAAATTAAAAGCAGGAAATTATGATTAACACAATGTTAAGTTAGGTTAGGTTAGGACCGGACATGAAATTCACTGCTTCAACCTTTTTTCTAGCTGTTTTGCTTAAGAACCATGCATGGAAAAATTAAATATCAAGCAGGAAATTATGATTAACATTTTCGGTAATTTTTTAACACATGTACAGCATGATGAAAACACGTTAGGCATGAAAATCTTTATGGTAACCATAGGTTAGGTTAGGTTAGGACCTGACATGAAATTAACTGCTTCAACCTTTTTTCTAGCTGTTTTACTTAAGAACCATGCATGGGAAAATTAAATAGCAAGCAGGAACTATGATTAACATTTTCGGTAATTTTTTAACACATTAACAGCATGATGAAAACAGGTTAGGCATGAAAATCTTTATGGTAACCATAGGTTAGGTTATGTTAGGACCGGACATGAAATTAACTGCTTCAACCTTTTTCCTAGCTGTTTTACTTAAGAACCATGCATAGAAAAATTAAATAGGAAGCAGGAAATTATGATTAACATTTTCGGTAATTTTTTAACACATTTACAACATGATCAAAACACGTTAGGCATGAAAATCTTTAAGGTAACCATAGGTTATGTTAGGTTAGGACTGGACATGAAATTAACTGCTTCAACCTTTTTTCTAGCTGTTTTACTTAAGAACCATGCATGGAAAAATTAAATAGCAAGCAGGAAATTATGATTAACAATTTCAGTAATTTTTTAACACATGTACAGCATGATGAAAACACATTAGGCATGAAGTTAGGGTACTTACGAACAAAAAGTGGCCGTCCTGATGTAATAACCCACTCTATCATCTCAGACTGACAGGAAGACGTTGCACCTGACACACCTTTCCACTTGAGAATCAGCAGCACTTCTCACCAACACTTTCACCAAGTTTTTTTTTTTATAACTGGAATAACATCACTTCACTGCACTGTACACAACAGTAAATTCCCGTGTGGTCTAGTGACGATCCATGGAGCCTTGTGAACTTCTCAGCAGCAGCTTTCAGCTCCGTTCCACGTACCAACACACCAGCAGCACGTTGCTGTCAATACGAAATCAATGTGGAGCGGTCGATGTCTGCATACTTAGGAGTAAACATCACCTTCCTCTGCACGTTTCGTCTGGTCTTCGATGCGAAATCAGCTGGGTACTGCTGTAGTTTGTCTCGGGACTTCTTGATATCAAACAAGGTGGAGCGAGGGAGGTTGAACTCACGTAAGATGCGCCCTGTTGACCAGCCGGCGTCCACCTTGTCCAATATCTGCCTCTTCTTCTCCAGAGTCAGAACCACTTTCTTCCTCTTCTCAGGAGGCGGGGCCATCATCACACACATGATGAAGAAGGTGAAGAGCAGTATCAAGCACTGTAGGTGGTAGGGTATCACCACAAAAGCAATCACTTCGGCTGACATTTTCGGAGTTGTTCACGAGGGAGGAGGGGAGTGGGTAATGGCGACCGATACTGGCGCCACGAGTGTAAACTGAGCAGATCGGTGAGCGCGCGGGAAATTCAAACTGACGCGGTCCCAAAAAATCGAAAATTAATCGTTTTTTTTCCCGGATTTTTTTGCATTTTGGGGGTTGAGCAGCCCAGAATATCCGAATAGTGAGTATGTCCGAGTATTGGACGTCCGAATATTAGAGGGATTACTGTATATATATTCTAAGATATCATACCGACTGTGAGGGAGGAGGGTGGCAGAGGGTAGGAAAACACTCGTGGCTTTTAAAATTTGCTAGAATGATTATAGTTGTCAACTGAGATGTAGAGCATGTTTTGCGAGAGCAACTATGGTTGTCACCTGAGGTTCAGGAATTAAAGATTTTAGGTTATGTGGCATTTGACCCCCAATGTATCCCCACCCAGCTCATGTTAAAATGACACTGACATGATAAATCAGTATACGATAGGCTTTACTTGATGTGACCCCATCGCATACCGAGTCATGACTGTACTCGACTAAATTTAGGCCACATTGGCACTGAATTGGCTGTTCCACTGAATGCCTCATATAAGGGTAAATGACCAGCCTATTACCTTTGGTACCATCATAAGATGATAAAAAAACAGGAAAAATTAACAATTAAATCAGCAAATGGGAGAACTGCTTACCCATCAGCTCATGAAGATTGTGCAGTTTTTTCAGGTGTGGCAGTGGGGGCAGCAGTGTTGGCTGGTGGTGGCTGTGATGGCTGTGTAGGACGAGGGTGTTCCTTGTTCCCTCCACCTGCCTCCCTTGCACTGCTCAGTTCAACTTCCAGTTCCTTGACCCGAGCATTCAGACGCTCAATGGTGGCAGCCTGCTCCTTTACCTGAGGAGTAATGATAACTGTAAAAAAAAAATGACAATATAATGCCATCACCTTGATCACCATCCCATCTTCATTTTACATTATGTTGGGTGGGAAACATTCAGAATCTAAAGGACTCTGGTAACACAAGTAAAAATCAGCACTGCTAAATAAAACATGCCAAACATCCATTCACCATCATCCTATTCTAGTTCCCAAAAACATTCTGATAGGAACATGAAATACAAAAAGAAGCAGAAGTTTTCAGCAGTGTCAAACAAGAATGTGAGAACCACACATCTATTCAATCTCTGTAGCGCTCACTAAATTCTCAGCTTCATTCTTTGAGTTATAACTTTCCAGAACAATGGTACTATATAAGCCCTTGGGAAACAGCCATTATAGCTGCAGGAGAGAGAAAAAAATGAAACTCTGTACAGTGGGCTCGTACACTATATGTGATCACAGTATGTCAAAAATCACAACCATAAAACTTTGAATGCATGAGTTTAGCCCACAATACACGAGGCAGAGGCAAGGAGTGACCCAAGACCACTATTTTCCCAGACTATACAACTCCCCCCCCCCCAAACGATGCGCCTGTCGTGACGCTAGAGGCTGGTGGGGAAGGTGCTCAAGAGAAGTCTACAGTAAGATCTCACCAATAACAACTTCGACAGTAATGTTTTCGGCAATAACAGTAAGTCAGAACAGATACCCAGTTTCTATAATAATCTTTGGATTCACTTGAATGATGGTTATTTCACGAATGCCAAGTTGTTATACTGCAAATACGTCCATAACAAAATGAGAAATGAAACTGACAAAGAAGAAGAGATGAAGGAATTTGCCGAAAATGTGCGCAGTAGCAAGGAGGAGATGGAGGATCCTCCCCTGACTCGCCCACCGCCATCCCCTTCACCTCCACTGCCCCACCTTACTCACCAGCCGCTGCCCACTCCATGTCCACAGCCCCACCTTACTCACCTGCTCCACCTGGCATACCTGCAACCCCCACCATAATGACCTCTGCTGCATTTCTTCGTCAAAGCCTGAAATTATACAACACTGGCAACCATTAAACATGCGTGGTGCAGCAGGGGAACTCGTAACTCAAAGTGTGTTGCTGCGCCTTGGAACCAATGCTTTTTAAATCCATCAGGCCTGTCGTCTACTGTTTTTAACCCTTCGTTAGTCAGGTGGGGTGTTTTGGCACCCCCAATTTTTGTAAAAGCTCATATTTCCTAGCCGGTAATTCAAATACAGTAATCCCTCCACTATCTGATGTAATAGAGCCAAAGGCATGACCAGAAAGTGGTCTTGTCCGGATAGTGGCCCTGAAGCTCCAACACCGGACATTCCTGACCCTAACCTAACCTAACCTAAATCACAAAACCACCTACCTACCTCCATACCAGACATGCATAGCACTTATTTAAGACCCCATTCACATAAATAATGGACACAAAGCATGAATTAATTGAATTTTAACCAAAAAATGATGATTTTGAGGTGAGTAAGGCAGAGGTGTTCACCATTTGGCAGCATAGTGTAAGTAAGTATCGGACATGGCAATCACTAAGAAAATCATCCTTTCTCACATTTTATGCACTAAAATATGGGATACAAAGCATGAAATAAATAAACTGTTACCAAAAAATAATGGTTTAGAGGTGAGAATGACAAAGATGTTCACCAGCTGACTAGATAGTAAACGTATGTAAGAGACATGGTAATCACTATGAAAAACACCTTTTTCACAGCCTATGCACTCAAATATGGGTCACAAAGCATGAAGCAAATAAAATGTAACCAGAAAAATTATGATTTAGAGGTGAGTAGGGCAAATATGTTCAACAATTGACTAGATAGTGAATGTATGTAAGAGACATGGTAATCACTATGAAAATCACCTTTTTCACAGCCTATGCACTCCAATATGGGGCACAAAGCATGAATTAAATAAAATGTAACCAGATAAATTATGATTTAGAGGTGAGTAGGGCAAATATGTTCACCAGTTGACTACATAGTGAACGTATGTAAGAGACATGGCAATCACTATGAAAATCACCTTTTCACAGCCTATGCACTCAAATATGGGACACAAAGCATGACATAAATAAAATGTAACCAGAGAATGAGGATTTGGAAATGATTATGGAAAACATTTGGCAGTTGGCAGTGTACTTACATGTCCATGGTGGATGTTAAGAAATATTACCCCCACCTCTCACTTTTACAGTGGTCATAAATGCTCTTGAAGCATGTACAGTAATCCAGTGTTTAACTGCACTTAATCCTTAGCACTGTGCATTATGACTGTAAAAAAAAAAAAAAAAAACGCAAACAATCCCGACGACTGTTTACTCTTCACGGGAGTTGAGAGATAACTGGTGGGAGGGGGGAGCACAAGAAAGGATCTTAAACACAGCTGCTCGGCACGCGCGGGAAATTCAAACTGATGCGATTTTTTTTTTTTTTTTTTAAACATCAGCCTACGTTGTCCGGACAGTGAGGCAACCAGATAGTGGTTGTCCGGTAAGTAGAGAGATTACTGTATTTCTCTCCGTTCCAGTACTTTCCTGATTCAGTGAGGGGAGGGAGTATGTGGATTGGTTTAGTCCTGCCTCTGCTGTAGTGACAGAGAGGGGCACTCCCCCCCCCCTCGGGGTGTCCAGTCACCCCATCAAACTAACCATTTAGATCATATTGTGATATAGATTTTTTTTTTTTTTATCTTATTTTTGCATATTCCTTATCATTATACTGATATTAAAAATCACAAAATGTATTTTCTTGTGTATGTTTACCTGACAAAATGAAATATGAGTCCATTTGTTATTTTGTACTGATATTAAAATTTACTGTATTTTATTATCATAAATTAATAAACATCACCTACAAGGCATTCAATCTTTTGATTAGTGATTGCAGAGAAATGCTGAAACAGCAGTATGAATGTATTTTTCATGTTAGTAACACTACAATTATTTTTGCATCGGGGTGTTGTAACACCCCACCGGACTAACCACGTTTGAATACCCCACAGGACTAATGAAGGGTTAAGGTGACCGACCATATTTTTTTTATTTTAGCTATATCTGTAGTATATGTCTTAAAAATATTCCCTTTATTATACCTCTAAGGTTAAAAAAACATCAAGGTTTGAGGGGGGTCCTGCCCATATGTTATTTTTCCCATAAGATTTTGTATTCACAGCGCACGAAATCACAGTGCGCGAGGTCGTAGACCACCCATCCACTTGCGCACTGCACGAGCCCACTGTACTGTGAATCTCTTTGTCAAAAATCTATCTCTATTACCTCCTCTGCTTCTTCAGCTCCCACGTTCTGTGATATTGTCAAGTATGAGGCCTCAGCCTCACGGCCACATAAAGTTCTCGGCCTTGACCTCTAAAACTCACTCAAATCTTAACCTTGGCCTTGAAGGCAGGTGAAATGTATAAAGGCCTTGTGGTATTTCAGAGGACAAATCCATGTGAGAGTTACACAGGTTAATCACTCATGCACACACCTTAAGAAAGAAAGGAGAGAAGAAGCGTGGTTCAAGGAGATAAAGTGATCTGAGGTAGGGCTGGGAAGGTAGCTAATCTCAGGTAGAATGCTGTGGCACCAGCCAATGGCTGTCATAAATTTTTTGTGAACCACCAGCACAGACGGTAGTACAGTAAACCCTTGATAAGCCGAACTATATGGGGCTCTACCCTGGTTCGAATTACCGAATTTTCCGGCTTACCGAATTTTCACCCCCCCAAAATTACTAAATTACCGAATTATCACCCCCCAAAATTGCTAAGACAATACCTATTACTTGTCCTTTCAACACTAAATTAAAGAAGCATATATAAATAAATTAGTTATGACAAAAAACAATATAGTGCATTTAATATACATTTAACCCCTTCAGTGCTGGGTGTATTTTCATTTTGTTCTTGCTGCCACCAGACAATTTTAGTCAGTGTAGGTTGGATCTGTGGAAGTGCATGGGGTTGGTACAGCCTTCGGTAGCCCCTTCAGTATGTGAGTCCAGTCCTGAGTGCCATAAAATCGGCTGGAGGAAGCGTAAAGTAGAAATAGACGTCACAGTACTGAAGTGGTTAATTGGTAGAAAATCATTCACAGAGGCAGTACCGACTGTCGGTAACGTGTGTTGGAGATGGATTTTCACCCCCCCAAATTGCAATAACAATACTTATTACTTGTCTTCTTAACACTAAAGTAAAGGAGCATATACAGTGTATAAATTAATAAAGAAAGACAAAAAAGAAAGAATTCAGTGCACATAATTTGCCTTTCGTCAGAGGCAGAAGATTGTCGGCAGTTTGTTTTGTTTTGGAGACGGAGGTGGTGGAGGTGGTTTAACTCACACTTGAACGTAAATTCTAAAAAGTACCCAGTATTTATTTCACTCTATATTAAGAACTAAACTTAAATGTAATCACTATAATAGACTGCAGTGTAACACCTTTCGTTAGAAGCAGTGGATTCTTTGGCAGTTTGTTTTGTTTTGGAGACAGAGGTGGTGGAGGTGGTTTAGTTCATACTGTAACGTAAATTCTAAACAGTACCCAGTATTTATTTCACTCTATATTAAGAACTAAACTTAAATGTAATCACTGTAATAGACTGCAATGTAACACTTTCAGTAATAATAGTACTGAACTTTAATCATGATCACTACACTGTCACACGCGCACATTTTTTTTTTTTTTAGCTTCATTTCTTTACGACTAGAGGTGCCAGTATCACTTCTTTTAAGCTATGAACCTTCCATGGCAAGGCAGAAGGCAAAAGGAGAGCACTGTTCAGCACTAAATGACAGTAAGAATGGCGCAACTACAATCTCAAAAAGCAAGCAGCAGACTGGCGCCACGAGTCCGCTTGGCGCCATTTCTCCCCCTACGTTTGCATTTCAGCCTACTTCATACGTGGTCTCGGCCTGAGTTCGGCTAACTGAAGATTCCGGCTTCCAAATGTTCGGCTTATCAAGGGTTTTCTGTATATAAATTTCATGATAGTATACACACACATGCAGTTAATGGATATTCATGGTATGTACTAAGAAGGCAAACAGCATGTTGGGAAAAAGAAAATTAGTGTAAGGAAACAGTGAAAAGGAAATGTGTTAGAGTGGAGGGTGGGAGGGGTTGTGGTACAGTAAGGCTGGGATGGGTGGTGAGGGTAGTGAGGGATGATGAACACAAGGGGGAGAAAGGAGCATGATTATACAAAGGAAAGCAAACAGCACCAGACCCACTGGTCCTTCTGAGGCTGTTTGTTACACGATAAGAGGTGCTACCCAAAAGCTTCTGAAATCTGAAAGCAGGGCAGAAACTATTTGTTGTACATTGTGTGGATGCTAGGTAGCAGTGCACATACCCTTTGTTAGGACGTCAAGTGGTGTTGTGCAGGATGGATGTGTTTGCTACATGCATAGGTTTATTTTGTTCTGTTTAGTTTAGTTTGCGAATTCTGTGGTCTCAAAAATAAAAATGCAGGATGTGAATGGGCAATGTGTATGCAACAAAGTTTTGTGTGAAACTTGGGAAGAATGCAGCAGAAACTCTATAACAAGCATTTGATGACAATGCTTTGGGGGTTACACAAACCTGCGACTGATTTAAGTGTTTTAAAAACAGACGAATGTCAACAGATGAAGATGCACATTCTGGTAGCCCTTCCACCAGTTCAACCCCTGACAATGTGGTCAAAGTTCATTCAACCATCCTCGAAGATGGCAGAAGGACAATCCACGATGTTTATGACACCTTTAGCCTATTGTATAGAACTCGGCATGTGCCAACGCATTTTGTCTGGCGACATGAGGCGAAATCTGAGTGCTTCACCATGACAATGCACCCACACAACCAGCCCTTGTTGTTCAGCAGTTTATGGCATAAAAAAACAAGCCAGTTGTCCCCCACCCCCTGTACTCACCAGATTTGGCCCCCTGTGGTTTCTTTCCTCTTTCCAAAAATGAAAATCTAGCTGAAATGACTAAGATTTGACACCACTGAGGAGATCCAGGAGGAATCACAGAAGGTCCTGAACAAGCTGATGCTCAATGACTCCCAGAACGAGTTCTAATTGTAGAAGAAGCACGGTGATTGATGTCTGCACACCCAATGAGACTATTTTGAAGGAGGCAGTGGTGATTAGGACACGACATAAATTTTTTTCCCCCCTTCTTTTGTCAAATTTAGGGAAATTTTGGGCAGCAACTTGTAGGCTGTATCTGACACCACTCATATCCATCAAAGACAAGGATAGGAAAGCAGAAAGGCTCCCCCCACAACCCACCAAACTCTCCAGGTGAAGCTGGCAGGAAACAGATGCAACACCACGCAGCATACAGCAATACCTCGATATACGATACCCCGGCTTAACGATGGGGGTAGAAATTGCACCATACCCCGCCTAACAATGGCCAAACCACAGTTTAATGATGGGATTAGATTTTTCTTAGTGATTTTAATGATATTTTAGACTAAGATTGTGTATTCAGGTTGATTTATAAACTGATTTTAGACTTCAATTAATGTGTTTTAGCCATAGGTGGGGTGAACATTGTCATTTTGCGGTACAGTTTACCAAGCTTGATTTTCTCCAGACTTATATCTGACGATATTCAGATATGATCTGTTGGTTTTAGTGAGTTATTTACAGGCGTTAGGCTTAGGTTAGCTTCCTTGATAGCTGTTAGGTCATTTAGATTGCCTTTAAACCTGTTCTGGGGCTCATCAGGGTGGGTTTTGGACTTGGTTTGGGAGGAACCAAGGCTGGTAAATGGTCCACAATGAAATACTGTACACGTTAAAAGTACCTCGATATACGATACCCCGGCTAACAATGGGGTTTTACCTAACCAATTAGATCATTAAACAGGGGTATGCCTGTACTTGGAAATTTCATAGGAGAGGATGAAAGGAAACCATGTTCTATACTATTTTAGCCTGCAAGGAAAACACACCTAGTCAACATATAGCAGAAACGTCTGTAAAGCTGTAAGGGCTTGTTAATGATGTGATGATGAAAGACTTATTATCTGCAAGATAATTACTGCGTTTCCTGAAGTATCTGAAGAGACATTGTTCAGATACACAATCCACTCTTTCGCATCCATATTTCTCATAGTGAAGTCATACCGGTGACAGGAGCTGCCTGGTATGCAGCTATATTTGCTTAATTTTTTTAATATATCAATTAGGGACAAAATACAAATGAGAGAGAGAGGGGGGGGGTCTGGAAGTGGATGTAAGAATACCTGACTGGGTATTAAGCATGGATTATTAATTAAAACACAGGTGCCAAACATTTGCCTAGGGAACTACTACTACTACATTTTGATTCACAAAGGACTAAAAGATGGTCTTAGCACAACATCAGCATCCAGTGAGGGCTCAATTTTTGCTATATATTAGAGCATAAAGGTCACACTTACACCATACTTGATCCCGCAGAAACACAACCTGATTTCATATTCAGTATGGCAACCAAAAAGTGAAGCCTCATTATGTGATAGGGTTGCGTCAAGTGAAGACCTGTTACATAATGAATTATATATCACATAATGAAGTCAATATAATGTAGGTTCAACAGGGTTAGGGATGGTGACCTTGACTGTGAAGCCTAAAATACCCCCCCCCTTTTTAAAATAATAATAATAATAATAATAATAATAATAATAATAATAATAATAAAAAACTGCCACCCACCTGAAATTTGTCCTATGTCAGTATGAGTCATCACCAAGCCCCCCCACCCCACTCCAGGATGTGACAGTTGGAGGGCCTGGATGACCATTACACACAAAAGGATATGGTATCACTTCACTTACTATAACACACTGCACTATACGCTGACAGGAGGTTAGTGAGGGATGTTAAAGTTACAGGGAGCGAAGAGTGTGTGTAGCAATGCAGTTATTGATATGTGACATGGTGCTAAGGCTGCAGCGCATGTGGATGGTAAACTGTATAAATTTTTCAATCTGAATGCTGGATCAAAACAGGGATGTGTCATGTCCCCATGATTGTTCAATTTATATAAGGATGGGGTTATAAAAGAGATACAAGGTAGGGAAGTGGATGTTGGAGTGACCCTAATGAAAGAGGGCAGTGTTTGGAAACTCACTGTACTGTTGATTGCTGATGAAACTGTATTAAATAAAGACAAAGGGGAATTGCAAGGCTTGGTGAATGAGTCTGGGAGTGGGTGCAAGAAACGGAATCTAAAGGTGAATGTAGTGAAGAGTAAGGTTATGGTTTTTGAGAGAAATTAAGTCACTGAATGTACAGTGAGGCTGGATGAGGAGGAAATGGAAAACGTGAGTGTGTTTAAGTACTTGGGTAGTGTAACGAGTATGGATGAAGTTTAGGGGGTGAAGTGCTTGAAAGGGTAAAACAAGGAAGAAAAGTTGCTGGTTCTCTGAAAGCAGTGATAAGGAACAGGGAAGTGAGCATGGAAGTAAAAAACTCGCTGCATGACAATACTGTAATAATGTACCGACTCTAACATAGAGAAAAGAAGCTTGGACCTTGCTGGGAGGACACAAGTCAGAAATGAGAGCTGTGGAAACGAGTAATTTGAGAGGAGTACGTGGAGAGACAGACTGACAAATGAGGAAGTAAAGGAGAGTTGTAGTGTGGATATGGATGTGAAAGAAAGCATTAGAAGAAACACACTGAGATGTTTTGGCCATGTGAGAGGATGGAGAATGAGAGACTAATGGGAAGAGTGTATGCGAGTGACATGGAGGGGGGGAAAGGGAGGGGAAAGCCAAGGATGAGATGGAGGAATTGAGTGGAGAGATGTATGAGAGAGGGGTGTGTGAGCTGGGGGGCATGACAGTGAAATGGCATTGAACAGGGTGACATGGAGGCAATTTATTTGTGGCTACCCCTTATGGGACTGAGGTGTCTGGCAACAGATAGACAGACATGGAGCTTCAGGAGCAGGTGATGAAAAAAAGGACCTATAGACCTAGGAGGAAAAAATGGAAGTTGAAAAACCAGGCAGTAAGGGATGTCTTCTATAGCAAGATGAATAGAGTAGTGGCTGAACAGGGAGGATATAGCAGTGATAATGAACAGTACAGAGCCCTCAAGAAGAACCTCTTGAGGGTTACTGATTCAGTGTGTGGATGGACAAGGGGCCCTCCAAGACATAAAGTAACTTGGTAGTGGGATGAGGGTGTAGAAGCTGCAGTTAAGGAGAAAACAAGAATGTTCCGGAAGTGGAGAAAGGGTGGTAGCAGCGAGGAATATTTGGCTGCCAAGTGTAGGGCTAGAAGAGAGGATTACGGGGCAAAGTCTGAATCTCAGAGACTTTTACTTAATAACCTAAATAACTGGGAAAGAAAGAATATGATATTTAAGGTGGCAAACCAGAGGAAGAGGGAGAGGAAGGATATCATAGGTGAGCCATGTGTGAAGACTGATGAAGTAAAGGTAATGGTGAACAGTGAGGATATTAAAGACACCTGAAGACAGAACTACAATCGGTTGTTGAATGAGAAGTTTGACTGGGACGGGGAAGGTTTGAAGTCAGCAGATCCAGTGTCTGGCCCTTAGCTTTTGACTGATGCTGCTACTGTGAGTAGGGCAATAGGCAGGATGCAGGTGGGGAAGGAAGCAGGTATGTCTGGGTTAACTGCTGAAATGTTGAAAGCCTCAGGAGATAGAGGAGTGGGATCAGTCACTGATTTGATAAATATGATTACGGTATATATATGAGTGTGTTGTCCCATATGATTGGCTGAAGAGTGTAATTTTAAATGCATACAAGGGGAAGAGTGATCCCCTGGAAAAAGGAAATTATTGAGGCATAAAGCTTTTGGAACAGACAATGAAAGTAATGGAGAGAGTTCTAGAAGGCATGATTAGAGAAAGAGTGAATACTTATAAGATGCAGTTTGGGTTTATGCCAGGCAAAGGGACCACTGATGCCATATTCATTGTTTGACAGCTTCAGGAAAAAATATACTGGAAAGAAAAGGGAACTATACACTGTTTTTGTTGCTTTAGAAGGCCTTTGACTGAGTCCCTAGGGAGATGGTGAAGTGGGAAATGAGAAAGCTTTGGGTCAAGAAGTGGGTGGTTAGGTTTGTTATGGCCAGGTATGTGGGCGCTCACACCCAAGTAAGGGTGAATGGAGATTTGAGTGATGAGTTTTCCGTGAACATTTGTGTGCATCAGGGGTCAGTCTTGAGCCCCTTGTTTATTTTGGTACTTGAAGCCCTCTCACATGACTTCAGAAATGGACTCCCATGGGAGATGTTGTATGCTGATGACTTGGTGTTGATTGCAGAAAATGAAAGAAAGGCGGAGGAAAGATTTAGGAAGTGGAGAGAAGGTATGGGACAAAAAGGGTTTAAGAGTAAGTAATGTCAAAGAAGAAGGGGAATGGCCACGTGTGATTTGCCACAAAGTTGTGGAAAGTAATTCCATCTTTCTTTTTTTCTGGTGTATCAGGCTCCACTTCACCAACATGTGGTGCTCTGCAGAGATTGTTTGTAGGGTAAGAAGTGCTTGTAAGTGTGACTGTTGTGTTGGAGTGGCTTTGGATGTGTGTGTAGTCTGTGAACCAAGTGTAATCAGCCCGGGCAAGCCGATTGGGTGCAAGCATACTTTATAGTATGCGACACTGGATCAACCACAGCACCCCTTATGTCCGCCAAAGCAGTACTTGGTCGGAAGAACGCTCCCAAAGTTTATCACCCTGGCAGGGCGCGAACCCTCATTCTTCAGTGTATGAATATGCACATTGTACCATTGTACCACAGAGGCTCTCATGCAGTGTTTGTGATAAGTTGGTGCATAAGAGATGTAGTGGCGTTTGAGGTAGACTGCGAGATAACGCTGATTTCATGTGTGCGGTGTGTCAGGGAGGGCGTGTGGAGATTATCAGGCGTGAAAGGACTGAACTTGATGGTGAGTCTCTTGAGTGTGTGGAAGAGTTTTGTTATTTGGAAGATATGTTATGTGCTGGAAGTGGGGCTGGAGCTAGCACTGTGGTCAGAGTGAGATGTGGTTGGAAGAAGTTCAGGTAGGTGTTGCCTCTCCTGACATTGAGAGGGCTCTCCCTCCGTGCT
Source organism: Birgus latro (assembly GCA_018397915.1). Taxonomy (NCBI): domain Eukaryota; kingdom Metazoa; phylum Arthropoda; class Malacostraca; order Decapoda; family Coenobitidae; genus Birgus; species Birgus latro. The sequence goes on along the minus strand of JAGKTI010006847.1, from coordinate 25,504 downwards.
AGGGATCTTTCTATACGGCAGGTGTTAGGAGTGTAATGCTGTATGGTAGTATGACCTGGGCAGTAATGGAAGAGGATATTCACAGGCTCAAAAGTACAGAAATGGCAATGATTAGGTGGATGTGCAGTGTGTCCTTGAGTGCAAGGCCTGGGGGGGCTAGGTTTATGATGGAAGAGCTCAGAGGTAGGATGGGACTGGAGTGTATTAGTACTATGATGAGGAGAGGTAAATTGAGATGGTTTGGGCATGTGGAGATGATGGGGAATGATAACTGGGTGCAGAAAGTGAGAAATGTTAATGTTGGGGAAGGGTAGTGAAGAGCAGACCGAAAAAGATCTGGGACAAGGCCACTGAGTGTGACCTCAGGGATAAGAGACTAAATAAGGAAGCTGCCAGAGATCATGCGGCATGGATAGTTGCCATTAGGTGACCAAAGCTGAGCACGCAAGCATGTTGGGGCCTTAAAAAGCAAAAACGAAAACGAAACGAGTAAACTCTCATTCATCTGGCATAATTCAGCCAAACCCCCCACCAGATATTGCAGAACACTGGATGTTGGGTCAGCACCCCCAATCAGGCATCCATTCGGAGTTGAGCCGGATAATGTGTCACTGCCTTAAGCTTCCCGGAGAACAACTAATTATAAAGACTAACAAAATGCATCATACTAAGACAGACCAACAGGTGACAACCAAGGGCAGTACAGAGGATATGGTATGGATTTCAACTTGGAATGTAAGGAGTGTGAATGATGAGGCAAAAAGAGAGAGAGATTGCCCAGGTGCCTGAGGGTGCAAAACTGGACATATGTGAACTGAATGAGACTACATGGAAAGGAGAGAGGGAGTATGGATAGGGTATAGTGTGGCAGTGGGTGAGAATGAGAATGTAAACGAGAGCGTATGTATTATTCTGTGGAAGAGACGGAAGGAGAATATAAGAGTATGGATCAGTTGGTTCAAAGATTGTATGGGTAAGATTGAAAGTAGGATTAGATACGTGGGCGACTGTGTGTGTACATGAGCCAACGGAAGACCACACGAGCAGAGTGAAAGAAGAATTCTGGGCAAATGTGAAAGTGTGCATGGAAAAGTTTGAAAGGATGAAGAGAGTGTTTCTGATTGGAGATACGAATGAAAAAGTACAGAATGTGAAGATGAATGGGGTGTGCCTGCAGAAGTGGATGAGAATGGCAGTGCTCTAGTGGACATTTGTGTGGGCACTGGGTTAGTGACAGCCAATACCCTCTTTAGGCACAAAATGATCCACAGGTATGTGACAAGTGATGAGAAGGGTGACTGGTGAGCTGAAAGAACAGGAGGCAATGACTGAATATCTGTGTGTGGATGAGAGAATGAGAAGGTATGTAATGGATGCAAGAGCATACAGAGGTTGGGGGAGTGGACTTTTTGACCACCACTAGGTGGTGGTGAAAGTCAAGGCACAAATGCGATGGACAAATAGAAGGAGAGAAGTACAGGAGGAAGTAATCCATACAAGGAGGGTAGAAAGGTTGCAAGAGGATGGAAGAAAGGCAGACTATAAAAGAGAAGTGAAGGAGCAACTGGGTAAATATGATTTGGAGTAGATGGGGGAGGCTGAAGGTATGTGCAAAATATTCATAGATGAAATCTGTGCAGCATGTGAGGTGGTGTGTGGGGTGAAGAGAAGATGAAACAAGGTGCAAGGAACAGCACAGTGGAATGAATAGGTGAGACAAGCTGTGGCAAAACAGAAGAAAGCATATAGTGAGTGGATGAGGAGAGGCATGGAAAAAGCCGAGAGATGGAAGAATGAGTTACATGTAGATGAAAAGATAGGTGAAAAGATTAGTAAGAGAGAGTATGAAGAGAGTGGATGAGGAATTTGGAAGGAATCTGAGTGTAAAGTGAAGGGAATGTAAGAAAATATTCTGGAAGGAGGTACAGAAAGTAAGATGGGGTGATAAAGAAGATATTAGGGGAGTGAAAGATAAAAATAGTAGACTAATAGTGGAGAAGGGAGAAAACGGGAGCAGATGGAGAGAACACTTTAAGGAATTGTTAAAAACAGAGAATGAAAGTAATACAAGTATAAGTGGCTTGTGAATGGCTGGGAGAAGGAAGGAGGTGAGAAGGGAGGAAGAGCTCAGAAGAATGCAAGTAGTGGAAACAATGATGAAAGTCGAAATGGGGAAAGCCCCAGGAATTGATGGAGTGTGTGATGAAATGCTGAAGCATAGGGGAGGGATAGTTGTGGAATGAATATGGAAGATGTGCAGATTGGCCTAGGAGGAAGGCAGAGTCCCAGAGTCAGGTATAATTACTCCCTTGTACAAAGGAAAAGAGGAAAAAGAAGTGTATGGTATTCATGGGGCATCTGTCTTCTTAGAGCAACAGGAAAAGTACAGTCTGTTCAGAAAGTTTTTTCTTCTTATTTTTTTTTTTTACAGAACAGATGAAAAAATAAGTATATATATATAAATATATAAATATACAGTAGGCGCGGAAAGTGTTGACGCCATCTTAAAAAAAGAAAACATTCTTGTGGTTAGCAAGGAGAAACAAATAAATTAACACTCACCATTGAATTTAGTATTTACTGGCATTCCCCTTCACCTTTATTATCTTCTTAAGGCGTCAGGTGAGACTGATGGCGTAGTTTTGCAGAAAAGACGGACTAAAACTGCTCCATAGCTGCTTGACTGCAGCCTCAAGTTTAGGCAAAGATGATGTGTCCATACTACGCAGCTGCCGCTTCATGTGCGCCCATAAATTCTCAATGGGATTGATATCTGGGCTGTTTCCGGGCCAATCTCGAATAAAGGGAACCTCACAGTCTGTTAGCCACTGTTTCACTGACTTTGCAACATGTCCAGGGGCAGAATCTTGCATAAATACTCATGCCTTGGTTTTATCAAAAGAGTCACTTAAAACATCACATAAGAGCTCCAAATAATTGTTCTGGTTCACTTTTTCATTTGCAGGTAGAATTACCAACCTACCAACACCATAATATGTAAAGCAGCCCCAAGCCATGAGTGAGGCTGGGTATTTAACAAACTTGGAAGTGTACTTAGGATCCAGGGGGTCACTGCCTGGTTTGCGGTACACTCGTGATGAAGGGGTACCAGTGACAGTAAATGTTGACTCATCACTCCAAAGCACAGTTTTCCATTGCTCCTCACTCCAGGCAAGATATTTCTTACACAAATTTACTCTCTTTTTCTTCTGAAGTGCAGTTAGCAGTGGTTTTTTACGAGCACAAAAACTCCTGTAGCCCAGATCGTCATGCAACAGCTGCTGCACACTTCTGACAGACACATCTGCCAGCAACTGTGGGTTCTTTTCTTTTAAATCCCGTGCTGTTAGCCTTGGATCCTTGTTAACTTGCCTTGAGATCAGCTGACAGGTCCTGAAGGTTGTCTTACGAGGTCTCCCAGGCTTGGGAAGTGGAGTGGGAGGAATGGCCTCCCCACTGTCCTTGAACCGCTTCACCAGTCTCTGCACTGTCCTCAGTCTAACACCATCTGATTTGCAATAAATGGGAGTTTGTGGCCAGCTTTGTATAAAGTAATCACTTCCACACATTTGTCCTTGCTTGTGGTTACTTTAGGCATGATGAGAATGTGGTAGGTAACCAAATAACTGTGTTATTTGAGTCAAAACTTACCCTCGTGGTGCATCACACACAGAGACAATCCTCCTACTGTGGCTGCCCAAACATTACTGAGCCTGCTCCTGTGGTGCCAAACCTATCAAGCAGGGTTGCCAGCTCCCATTGAAAAAGCGTCAGCTCATTTCGCATCACAGGGGAGGGTAGTATTGACCCTACTTCACTTAACGCGAAAAAGAATGACGTCGGCAAAAAAAGTCAATACTTTCCGCGCCTACTGTATATATGAAGATCCATACCCCAGATTACTGGCATCCTCCATTCATAAATATCTGTAACAGGTGGACCTGAACTACTGTAGGTTGAAGTTTGGGGGGAAACAACTCTGGAGAAGTGAGTTCCAGAGAGATGCAGTTCGGGGAATAAAAAAATTCTGATAGACAGAAGTCCTGCAATATGACTGTGTGACATTTCAGTCATGAGCGCTACCAGATGGCTGTGTAGAATGAGGGAAGGCATGGAGAGGTGACACAATGGGGATAATTTCGTCTGAGCATTTGCCATAAAAATACCTGTAAAATAATGCAAGGAAGGTAACATTCCTTCTTATTTGTAGGGGAGGTAGTTTATAGATAACTGCAGGGTTATTAATAACTCCAACAACTTTGTTCTGAATCTTGTCTAGATGTTTTAGTGCAACCTCACCACATCCATTCCACAAGGGTGAGCAATATTCTAGCTGAGAGCACACATGACCCTTATAAATTACAGTTAACTGCTCATCAGTGAAGAAGTTACAGACTCTATACAATAATCCAAGTTTCTTTGAGGAAGTCTTAGCAAATGATCTGACATGAGAGGTCCAGCTGAGGGCACTGTTAAGTGAAAAGCCAAGAATTTCAATACTTTTGGAGAAGGGAATGGTAGTAGCATTGAAGGTAATATACAAATCTGGCAATATCTGTCTATTAGTAAATTGTATATATTTGGTTTTACTAGCATTAAATGAGACAAGGTTGTTTTTTCCCCATTCACTGATCGTTGATAAATTTTGACTTATGGAGATGGCTGTACTGAGTTGAGAGTTAGAGATATTGGACTTTGTAAATGAACTGTGAAGTGTTGAGTCATCTGCATATGAATGGATGGGGATGTGGGTGACATAAGAGATCATTAATATCAACCGGAACAGGGTTTGCGCCAAAACTGATCTGTGTGGCACACCGGTGTTAATTGAGAGGAAGTTGGAATATGCATCATCTACTTTTACTCTATTTTTCTGTCGCTGAGATATAAGAAAAGCAGAGGAACAAAAGATGTTAGTCCACAGCAAGGGAGATTGGACAGCAAGAAATGTTGCCACACTCTGTTGAAAGCTTTACAAATATCAAGGGCTGCTGCATGAGTTTCTTCATGTTGGTCAATTGACTGATGGATGGTATGAGTCAGGAGATTGGTTATGTCAATGGTGGATCTTTCGTGGCAAAAACCATACTGTCTATCACTAATTATGTTGTTGGATTCATGATGTTTAACTATGTGCTTATTAATCACAATTTCAAATACTTTACCAAGTGAAGATGTGATTGCTATTGGTCTGTAATCAGAGGGGTCTGAGAAACTTCCTTTTTGGAACTGGGTGGATATTGGCTTGGTTCTATGAATTAGGGAATGAAGAAGTACATATGTATAGCTGGAATACAGTAATTTAGCTAGAACAGAGGCAAGTTCTGGGGAACACTTTTTCAAAACAATTGGAGGAATTCCATCTGGGCCTGGAGCTCTGTTGGTTGGCAAATTGTCTAGGATGGATTTTATGTATCTTGTCTGTATTTTAAGTGAAACAATTTTGGGACAGTCAAGTTCTAGTACTTGGATGTTCTGGCTGACTTCCTTTATGGTCGAATTCTGGCAAATGTGCTGGCAAAGATATTTGCTTTCCCACGCAGGTCATTTGTAATGTTGCCATCTGAAGATTTTAGTGGGGGAATGGATGATGACTTGTTAACGTTATTATTGAAAGAACTGAGAGTTGGCCAGAATATTCTGTTGTCATTAGGGCGGTTAACTAGCTCTTATGCTTGATTTTGCAGAAAGTTTGGTATTTCTTACAGCCTTTACATGGTTTCTAGCAATTTTAAGGAGACAGAGTGATTCAGATGTTTTTTATTTTAACCCTTTCGCGCACGGGACCACAATTTGCGTTACATGTGGTGTGGTGTGCCAAAGCACAGGACCGCAAATCGCATGAAAACGCGAAAAAATTAACCAAAAAATAAGTTTTCAGTCGATTTGTGTCAAATTTTGTAGTGTTCTAGCAGCCACGTGTCTCTCCCGAGGTAAGACCTTGGCAACACTGCAATGACTCATATGTGCCTGTAAGTAGTGATAGAATCTCAGTGCACCAGTAGCAGCCAGACAGCAGGGTCGTGCCGTGTTGTGCTGTCCCTTTAAATCCGCCATTTTCCCCCTCCCACCCGAGGCTGAAGCCACTATTGAAATATTGTGATTGTACAGTGTTTTTTACTATACTGTGAAGTGATTGTGTCTATTGAACATAGATATATTGTTTGTAAAGCATTGGGGCCCGTTATCAGCCGTTAGGCCTAGACGAGAGTCTGGTTTGTTATAGCAGGGTTTCCACTCACCCTGCCTGTAAAATGATGTATTTTACCCTTATAGTGAAGCCATTACTTACATCTGTGAAACATATAGTGCCTGGATTAGAGAAATAATTGACCTACCATAGAAGGCATTATGGTATGCCATACAGATACATAGACATATGAATTAGTTGCAAAGGGAACAGGTGGTCTCTTACACCATACAGAAGGAAAGGGAATAACAGAAGAGGCTGGGATGGAATCATGTTAGTGTTTTATATTATATATGGTTCAGTGTGAAATATACGTATAAAATAGTGCAGCGAGTGTTCACCGAGAAATATTGTGTGCATTGACTGACAGCGGAAAGTTACGTAATGATCAGAGACAAGAAAATACGCCACAGGGTGACATATATATGACATTTTATACGTATGTCGTGCAGCAAATGTTCGTGGAGAAATCTATTGTGTGCATCGCATGTGTTAGGCAAACGTGGTGCAAGGAACAGAGAATACACCACACACACACACACACTACCTAACTCATCTTCAATTCCTTTAAATTCCTGCCAGCAGCTCAACACCTCTGGAGCAAGTGAGTTATCCATATTTTGCTGATTTGTACATTGAACTGTTTCTACATTTCCATATTTTTTTCACAAATAAGTATTGTTTTTTACATATACACATAAGAGATAGAAGAAAGTTCAGTTTTAGTATCAGTACCTAGCAAAAAGACTAGTGGAAATTTTGAGTTACTGAGAGGACTATCAAAGAGCTTATGATATTTCACGTGTATAATTTGAGAAAAAAAAAAAATAATAAAACGTAACGAGCGAAAATACGTAAGTATTCGTGAGGCAGGGAAATTGAGCGTTTTTATCTCGCTTGCGGGCGAGGAAGAGTGTTCTATCTTTGTCGTCCATTTACTCCAAAATTATTGAACTTATCGATTTCCTGTAAGAACCATGATAAAGATCAGTGAATTCTACGTATGTACAGGACATAACTATGTAATTTCTCTAATGAAAAGTTGTGGTTACGTAGGCGGTTATTGTGCACGCATGACGAAAGTGCACCGCGGCCGCAAGTACCCTGTAGTTTTTTGTGATTTACTCGGAAACTAAGAGGCGTATCAAAACAAAAAGGTATCAGGAGAAAGCTTATGAAATTCTGAATAAGATTATATAATAAAAACATAAGGTGTGCAACAAAACTTCTGCAGTATACCTTCCTGAACGAAAATCAATTTTTTTTTACAAAAATGGCTTTTAGTTTTTGGCTATTTTCTTGAAAACTACAAATCGCATCACAACCGGACATACCTCACTAGAAAGCCAATGAAATTCTCTATCAAAACTTATAATAACATTTTTTCTGTATGATGGAAAACACTCGAACGACGATGTTGGGAAGTGAGATCAACGTTCCAAAATGTTTATTCACAGCGGCCTAGTGTACTTTTATTCGTATTTTTCTGTTTTTTCTTTTGGCTTATCAGCTAGAACAAACATTGGCGAATAAGATTATGTGAGTTTCAGGGCAAAATTTTGAGGTTTGGGTGGCGAAAATGAGGCGAGAATATGTGTAATTTGCGTACCACGGGCTGCTAGAGGAGCGTGCGGGGGAGGAAAATCATAAGCCGTGAAACTTAATAAAACTTACCGTGCGCAAAAGGGTTAATAAAACTTACCGTCCGCGAAAGGGTTAATAAAACTTACCATGCGCGAAAGGGTTAAGTAAGAATTAAGTGCTAATAACTTTTGGGCCGCTGCTCTGGCACAGTTGCTATCAAACCATTTTAGAGAGTTCGATCTTTTAGTGAACTGTTCACTTGGTATGAATAAATCCACACCAGCTGATAGTAAGTCATTAATGTGGGACTGGGTAGAACTGACATCACTACAGAAGAAAGACTGCCATGGAATGTCAGCAAGATAACTTCTAAATCCATCCCACTTTGCCCTTTCAAAGTGCCATCAGGTCACCCTGACAGGTTCAGAACAGGGAGGCAGTGGACACAATGCTGCGCTACATGTATCAAGTTAGAAGGAACCTACTTTGAGGGGGATTAGTGTCCTAGCTCAACAGTTTCGCTACTGACTGACTGAGTTAGAGAAACAACAGAGGAATTAGTCAGAGAAGAACAGGGAGATTTTAGAAAGGAAAATGGCTGTGTAGATCAGATACTCAATCTTAGGCCTTTATTGGAAAAGTTTCTAGAGAAGGGAAACAAGTTATTTGCAGCTTTCATGGATTTGAAGAAAGCATATGATAGAGTGGATAGACACAGAATGTGGAAAATATTAAGAATATAGCGTATGCAGAAAATGGGAAGCAGCAGAATGCCGTGAAGAGTACGTACAAGGGTGCTAAGGCTGCAATGCATGTGGATGGTGAACTGAGTGAATTTTTCTACCTGATTGTTGGACTGCAACATGGATATGTCACGTCTCCATGGTAGATCAATCTGTGTATGGATAGGGTTACAAAAGAGATACAAAGTAAGGCAGTGGATGTTGGAGCAGTCCTAATGAGAAAAGGCAGCGTTTGGAACTTCCTGTTCTGTCGTTTGCAGATGGCACAGTATTGTTAACCCTACACCGCGGGGTTGTCGGAGGCGAGCCGGGCCAATCCTGCGGGGATATTCGGGCTCCGACTGACTTTTTAAAAATATTTGCCAAAAATCAGTTATTAGTCCTAGAATATTATAATTACATATGCATATGGCACATACCTTCAGTTTTCTCCTGGGATGTTTTTTTAGCACTCGTCGACTACCGTAGGACTTGTGGAGGCTTCTGAAGTTGGGTAACTAAGTCTCCACTTTACACTTCCCGTAATATGAATACCACTGCCAGATGTTAACACTAGAAACACTATTCAATGATTTCCAAGTAGTTTGGAATCCATACTCCCCCCCAAAAAAAAAAACACTGTGAAAGCAATGTCAAATACGAGGGCGTACAAGCCTCCCACTTGCACTAATTCGCCGTTGGTATTCTGTCATTTCTTACTCATATACGCACTCACACTTTATTATTTCTAGTACTTTCTTACACTTATATATATCTACAGTCCTTTACCGCTTCCCACACGATGTTTAGTAGGGGTAGAGGTCACAGGGCCTTTTATAATGGGCGAAAAAGCGGCAGAAATAGAGGGGCGTGATTTCACCGTGAAGGACAAGAGCGAACTGACTGTACAATACATATCCTGGTAGCCAAGAGTTGAAAATGTCAGCTGCTAATGTATATGCTAAGAAATAAGTCGTAGGAAATCTAGACAATACATAATAAATTAGGTAGTTCCAGGTGAATATAAATATCACTCAGGCTTCTCCTTTCCTTTCTTATATACATTTAAATTACGAGAGTAGCTCATATGGCATATTTCACAAGAAAAAAAAGCAGGGGAAAGCAGCAAACTAGTGCAGACTGGATGTTGGCAAGTGATAATTAGCCAATTCCAGGTGTATGGCACTATGTTACCTTATTTTTTTTTTTATATATATTATTTTGTATAAGAATAGGGCATAGGGCTCATTTCAATGGATGAAAACAGTGGAAAAATCCGGGGAAGACTTACTTAAATGCAGAGCGGCTGAGCAGATGACAAGAGAGGGTAATGGAGGGGAGGTAGGGAGGGGAGTCTAGAATGGAGGAAAATGGCTAAATTGTCAACAATGGATGGGAGTACTGATGACATTAGCAGCTCTGACTATTGTTGGACATTGGCAGTGCTGATAGATGATACAAGTCACCACCTGAAAGCCCGGGCGAATTAAAAAAAACGCAGAGGCACAGAAGTGACGCCCCGTGGTATGATCCATTGCACCCGACCGTCACGAAAGTGACGGCCCGCGGTTTAGGGGTTAAGTGAAGATGAAGGGGAACTGCAAGGCTTGGTGAGTATGTTTGGGAGAGTATGTAGGAAACAGAATATAAAGGTGAATGTTAGGAAGAATAAAGTTATGGTTTTCGAGAGATATGAAGTCACTTAATGCATAGTGAGGTTGGATGACAAGGAAATGGAAAATGTGACTGCATTTAAGTACAGTGCTTGGGTAGTGTGATAAGTAAGGATAGAAGTTTGGAGGATGAAGAGAACGAACAAGTACAACAGGGACAAAAGGTTGCTGGTTCTTTGAAAGCAGTGATAAAAAATAGGGAAGTGAGCATGGAAGTAAAAAAGTAGCAGCATGATAGTACTGTTACAGCAACTCTAATGTATAGAGGCGAAGCTTGGACCTTGTAGGAAGGACAGAAGTCAAGAGTGAGAGAGGTGGAAATGAGTTATTTTAGAGAAGCATGTGGAGTTACACGGAGAGACAGACTGACAAATGTGGAAGTGAAGGAGCGTGGTGGTATGGAAGTGGATGTGATAGAAAGAGTTAGGAAAAATACACTGAGGTGGTTTGGCCATATGGAGAAGATGGAGAGTGAGAGAGTAACGAGGAGAGTGTATGTGAGTAAGGTGGAAGGGGGGGGGGAGATAGAGGAGTGGAACAGAGTTATATGAGAGAGGAGGGCATGAGCTGGGGGGAGGGCAGTGTGTACCATCCCCGTTATATGTCTGTATATATGCCCCCCCCACTATGTGCCCCCACTAAAAGCGCTGACTTAAACACGCGTTCCCACAGTGCGGGCTACGCAGATGTAGCTAAGTAAAGGGCTGACTTTCGTAAGGAGAACTCTCTGTTCAGCTACTCAACATTAAAGTCCTTAAATGGCTACTCCAGGACTTTCATTAAATCAACAAGGGCCTGTGGATAACATTTGGCAGCAGCGGTGTCTCGAACCATCGTTTCTGACTGCCTCCTACAGTGTTTAATGCCACCAACAAATACTCAACGCCCCGCATCTCACAGCCTCACTCCTTAGTGCCTCTCGTGGTGTAATACCGGCTGTGCCTCTACAGGAGTACAACTTCACTCACCAGTGCCATTTTCTAATCCGCCCCCACCCCCACACATTGCTCCTGTCCACAAGCGTCACCACCACCGACTTACGCACCTGTCTCACCTGTTCCCAACACCTGTTCCGTACTCGTCATAGTGTCCCCTCCTCTCAAGGTGTCACCTCTCCAACGTCTGCCATTCACCCCGACACCAACCTCTGCATCTTCTACCCACCAGCTCTGCACCTGCCCTGTGGGGACATCTGCCCTCGACCCACACCTCACACTCTCGCCCCTCAATGTCCGTATGGTCCAGATTAACTGCTCGGACTCATATTCACGTACTGTCTCCCAACCACCGAGCCAGCCTGCCTCCACTGAGAGTGGTTGTGTCTTCACTACCAGTCTCTTCCACCACGAGCCAAGAAAGGGACCTCCACATTCACAACCAGTCTCATCTCCAGCGAGCTGACCTGCCACTACCCACTCACGCCCTCCTCTCCACTGCAAGTCCACGCCCTCTCCACTTCGTTCAAAACTCAGCTGTGTAACTTTAATAGTATATCTTCATCTTGCCATTATTTACTTACTATTGAGATTATGCTCTGGATTTTCTCTACAGATTGCACATTATTGTCAATATTCATCTCACCCCCCCCCACTTATACTCATCTTCATCGACTGTATTTATTACTCATCTCACATTTCACCTTTTATTTATTAAGCCCCACATCCCGTCATCTTCATTCATTTCCACTTCCATTCTTATAGTACATTTTCTCATCTTCATATTGTAAACAAAAACATATCCCTACTCCTTTTCCATCTTACATTACATCACCACACTACATGTCATACTTTGAATATACGGAACTTACTCCAACCTCTCTCAGCCAAGAAACAACAAATGATCTCACACCACCCGCTGAGGACGATTCAGTGACTCATTCACGTAAGGGCCACACGTATCCACGACCCAACTCAGACCCTCACACTTCATTTCCCGCCGACCCACATTCTTTCCATCCAGGTACTATCCATCCAGATCCCTAACACTCTACCCCTTACTCTACGCAGCTTTCTTCTATCCCTGCTCCTTCCACTGTCGTTCACTCTCCTGTCCCACTTCATCTCCTGTCTCACTTACAAATAACTACCACTACCTCCTCTCTCTCTCAATCCCCTACTTCAATCACTTCCACACTTCCAACCATGGCCCAAACAACCTCTACTCCACAGCCTATCTATGCCAATCATCCCCAATTTACCAGCAAGGACTCAACTTAGTCGACCATGTTTATGAATCCCTCAGAGAAGTAGAAACCAACATCCACAATCGGCAGATTACAGATGAAAACCTCAAAGTCTCTTTATGGGTCACTTACACCAAGGCAAATCAGATGTCAGATCCGTGATCCATGCAGGACATTTCGATGGCATTAAAACCATTGATGATTTCCGTAAGGAACTCATAACACTTTGTTGTCAGCATTCCAATGCCACATCTCTCACTGAATTCACTAATCTCCTCACTCAGATGGATGAGGATTTGACAGTCCAAACACAACATGCCAAACTACGCAAAGCAGCCGCTGCCATGAAAGCCACTAGTAGCGAGATACGCCAATTACTTATAGGCACGAAATGGATAGAAGTAGATGGAGCTCCTATGCTCTCACTCAACAACTTTGCAGATTTAATTGGTTACCTGAGATTCCTCCATTGGCTTGATCCTCGACAGAGAGAGAGATAGCCCTGGAGATAGGTTTCAATCCAGGAGATAAACTTGTTCAGATCACTAAAACCATCCATGAAAGGACAGGCTCGAACCGCATGCGTCAGGCCACAAACCGGCCCTTGGTCTCCCAAGTCTGTCACCCTTCCACTCCACCAGACCAATACTCCTCCCGTTCCACCACACGAGGCAGACCTGCCACGCATCGTTCTAAAACCACCGGTCGTGATCAGTCTTGCATCCGACAGAACAGACGATCCACAAGTCTCTGCTGGCACTGTGGTAATTCCGGACATCAAGAAACCAGTTGCGACCGTAAACACAGACGGCCTCACTCCCAAACTAGACAGCGTATGCCTTCCCACTCACGTCGTCCTACATGCAAGTATCATAAGACCAGTACGACTCACACTACTGAAGAATGTCGTTACCTCAACCGCCGCCAGTCGGGGGAAGCGCCGCACCCGTATTGGACCAATATGACGTAGCAACAGAACACCAACTCCCCATCCGCCATGTTGGGCCCATAACTTCCTCAGGCCTAGTCATTCTAGGATGGAGTAATGACATACCAACATCGTTCTTCATGGACACCGGATTTATAGTAAACTTGATTTCTGATACCTCTTTAGACATCATTCAACGCCAACGCAAACACGTCGGTTTCCCTGAGCTGCCTGACATTCACCTATGCGGTGTAGAAGGCTCAGAGTTTAAGGATAAGAGAAGAGTCACTTTAGAAGTACAACTAGACAGCACCTTGCTCCCTTTCCCAATAGAATTTCATGTTACTAACGAACTGAAATATCCAGCAGATGCCCTTATTGACATACTCACCATGGCACAACACTCCATTGTATTATTACCTGCCAGTAGTAGTATAGACATTTCTGGGTTCCCAGTATACAGTATGGAATGTCCCAGTCCTGTACTTATGATAAACTCTCATTCAGTCCCCCCCTGACTCTCGCACTACCTAAAAGAACAGAACAAGTCCAGCCATCATCATCATCATCTGAGAATAAAGAGATCATTCCCTCACTGACTGAGAGCAAGGACATGAATTCCTTGACACCTGATGATACATCCTCTCAGCATTCAGAGAAAGCTCTTCCAAACTCCTCTAACGACAGCACTGCAGCCAACTCAGACATGTCTCAGTTAACTGCCACACAGAGTCTGACTGATGTTCTCCAACACACAGAGACGAGGCGTGAAGTAACGAATACATGCATAATTTTGTTACCACATGAGTTCACCAAAGTCTCTGCTCATGCTGTAAGAGCAAAAGAAGGAGTGGATGTACTAACACTACCTGAGATGTGTTTTGGGAATGGCTTAACTTATAAGTCAGCGTGGTGCACGGTTGCAGAGAGCAGTCTATGCTATCTATCCTTGCTCAATGTCACTAATGCTCTACTGAAGCTAAAAAGTGGTGCAATGATCGGAGACATCCTAGTTTACCCAGCGGCCGTAATGGTGTGCCAGGAATCCTCTATCCCTACTGTTTAAACTGATGATGATAGTAAACCAACAGGTGTATGTGCCATTAACTCTATGGCTCCGACTCGTTCACCTGACCTGCTCTCGAGTCTAACTTGCAACGATTTTCCACAACATAGATCTCAACTGCTCAACCTATTGCACACTTACAAAAATGTGGTAGCCTTACCCGAAGAACCGATGGGCAGGACAGGCTTTGTCAAACATCACACAGAACTAGTACCAGGAACTCAGCTGATTAACATACCAGCGTACTGGTTACCTCACAGCTTGAGAAAACAAACAGATCAGATGGTACAGTAAATGCTAGTTCAGGACATTATCGGACCCTCCGTCAGTCCATGGAATAGCCCTCTTTTCTTAGTCCCAAAAAGGACGGCAACTTTAGACCAGTAGTGGACTACCGTAAGGTAAATTCTGTAACAGTTCCAGACCGTTTCCCGTTATCCGTCTGCACAGATTTGCTAGAATCACTAGATGAAAATAGTCTTTTCATCCCTAGATCTCCTCAGCAGCTACTGGCAGGTCGAAATGGAAGAATCCTCTTGCCTAATCACAGCCTTCAGCACCCCTTACGGACATTTTCAGTTTAAGAGACTTCTTTTTGGTTTGAGGAATGCTCCTTCAGTATTCATGTGACTTATCTATTCAGTCTTCAGTGGCATGATGGGACACTCTCTTTTTGCTTACCTAGATGCTCCACAGGCAGGATTGAATGACGCAGAGAAAGATAGATTTTGGGATGATTTAATACGTGTAGTAGGTGGTATGGGCGATGATGAGGTAGTGGTTCTGGGAGTGGATTTAAATGGTCATGTGGGTGAAGTAGCTCAAGGTTATGAAGGAGTCCATGAGGTGTGAGGAATGCGGAAGGGGAAAGAATACTCGAGTTTGGGAAGGCTATGGACATGATTGTGTGCAACACACATTTTAGATAAAGAATGAGCCGTTTGATTAAGTACGAGTCTGGGGGAAGCCAGCAGTCAGATAGATTATTTTCTGGTCAGGGGGGTCGATAGGAGGTTAGTGAGGGATGTTAAAGTAACAGGAAGTGAGGAGTGTGTGCAGCAGCACAAACTATTGATTTGTGACATGGTGCTTAAAGAACGAGAGATGAAAAGGAGGACATATGTACCTAGGAGGAAAATATGGAAGCTGGGAAACCAATCAGTAAGGGATGCCTTCTATAGTGAGATGAGGAGAGTGGTGGCTAAACAGGGAGCCGCTGATGGAGGCGTCAATGAACAGTATAGAGCCCTTAAGAACAACCTCTTGAGAGTTTGCAATATGAGGTTAAACAAGAGGCCCACCAAGACATAAGGTAACTTGGTGGTGGGACGACAGTGTAGAAGTTGCAGTTAAGGAGAAAAGGAGGCTTTTCTGGGAATGGAAGAAGGGTGGTAACAGGGAGGAGTACTTGGCTGCCAAGTGTAGAGCTAGAAGAGAGATATACAGGCAAAGTCTGAGTCACAGAGACTTTTACTTGATAATCTAAATCACAGGGAAAGGAAATATACAATTTTTAGGGTGGCAAATCAGGTGAAGAGGGATAATCGGGACACTGTAGGTGAGCAGTGTGTGAAGAATGATGAAGGAAGAGTAGTGGTGAACAGTGATGATATTAAAGATGCATGGAGAGAGCATTATAGCCGGTTCTTGAATGAGGAGTTTCACTGGGATAGGGAAGGTTTGGAGCCAGCAGATCCAGTGTTTGGCCCTTGGCCTTTGATTGGCGCTGCTACTGTGAGTGAGGCAATAGGGAGGATGTGGGTGGGGAAGGCGGTAGGTGTGTCTGGGTTGACTGCTGAAATGTTGAAGGCCTCAGGAGATACTGGGGTAAGGTTAGTCACTGACCTGATAAATATGATTATATATGAGTGTGTTGTCCCAGATAACTGGATGAAGAGTGTAATTGTAAATGTGTACAAAGGGAAGGGTGATTCCCTGGAAAGGGGAAATTACAGAGGTATAAAGCTCTTAGATCAGATAATGAAAGTAATGGAGAGAGTTCTAGAAGGTATGATTAGAGAAAGAGTGAATATTGATGAGATGCAGTTTGGGTTTAAGCAAGGCAGGGGGACCACTGATGCCATATTCATTGTTCGACAGCTTCAGGAAAAATATACTGGAAAGAAAAGGGAATTGTATTTTGTTTTTGTTGATTTCGAAAAGGCCTTTGATAGAGTCCCCAGAGAGGTGGTGAACTGGGCAATGAGAAAGCTAGGGTGGTTATGGCCATGTACGTGAATGCTCGCACCCAGGTAAGAGTGAATGGAGTTTTGAGTGATGAGTTTTCCGAGAATGTTGGTGTGCATCAAGGGTCAGTTTTGAGTCCCTTGTTGTTTATCATGGTACTTGAAGCCCTCTCACATGACTTCAGTGATGGACTCCTGTGGGAGATGTTGTATCCTGATGATTTGGTGTTGACTGCAGAGAATGAAAAGGAGGCAGAGGAAAGATTTAAGAAATGGAGAGATGGTATGGGGCACAAGGGCTTAAGGGTAAATTCAGATAAAACAAAAGTGATGATATCTAGGGTTGGTGGCAGTACAAAGGTGTGGGAAGTAATTCCATCTTGTGCAGTGTCTGTGATAAATGGGTGCACAAGAGATGTAGTGGTATTAGAGGTAGACTGCGAGATAATGCTGATTTTATGTGTGCGGCGTGTCGGGGAGAGCAGGTGGAGATTGTTAGGTGTGAAAAGACTGAACTTGCTGGTGAGTCTCTTGAGTGTGTGGAAGAGATTTGTTATTTGGGAGACATGTTGTGTGCCGGAGGTGGGGCTGGAGCTAGCTCGGTTGGAAGTGTTCAGGGATCTGTTGCCTCTCCTGACATTGAGAGGACTCTCTTTACGTGCTACGGGGTCTTTGTATGCAGCATGTGTTAGGAGTGTGATGCTGTATGGTAGTGAGACCTGAGCAGTAAAGGTAGAGGATATTCGCAGGCTTAAACGTACAGAAATGACAATGATTAGGTGGATGTGCAGTGCCTCCCTGCGTGCAAGGCCTTGGGGTGCAGGGTTTATGATGGAAGAGTTGAGAGGTAGGATGGGACTGGAGTGTATTGATGTTGTGATAAGGAAAGGTAGGCTGAGGTGGTTTGGACATGTGAAGATGGGGGATGATAACTGGGTGCAGAGGGTGAGGGGTGTTAATACTGGAGGAGGGGTTGGGAGGGGTAGACCGAGAAAGACATGGGACAAGGTCATTAAGTGTGACCTCGGGGTTAAGGGATTGAACAGGGAGGCTGCCAAAGATTGAGCAGCATGGAGAGCCGCCATTAGGTGACCAAGGCCGACGCATGCAAGCATGTTGGAGCCTTCAAAAACGAAACAAAACGAACAAGATGACATCACTGTTGTGAGTAAATCAATCCCTGACCATTTTGCCACACTACAACAAGTATTTGAATGCCAACAGCTAGCAGGCCTGAAAATCAACCTCAGTAAATGTGACTTCTTGAGAAAGAAAATCAACTTTCTAGGGCATGTCGTCGATGCACAAGGCATTCATACTAATGACAACAAAACTAAGGTGATCACTAATTTCCCAGAACCAACCACTACCGATGCTGTAAGGAATTTCCTAGGCCTAAGTGGTTACTACAGTAGATTCATCGAAGACTATGCCAAGATCGCCACTTCCCTAACCCACTTACTAAAGAAGAATGTACCCTTTGTATGGACTAACAATCAGTCATAGGCTTTCCAAGCACTAAAGACAGCTCTTGTAAATGCCCCAATTTTAGCATTCCCTGATTATACCAAACCTTTTCTTCTATGCACAGATGCTTTAGGTATGGAATTTGGTGCAGTTTTAATGCAACTCGATCAAGCATCAAGGAAGCAGGTAATGGCATATGCTAGTTGCACCTTTACCACCGCTGAACGTAATTACAGTGTCACCGATTTAGAAGCTTTGGCAGAAGTCTGGGCCTTGAAACATTTCGGAGACACAGTATATGGTTATGCAGTGCATATCCAGACAGACCACCTCCCTCTATGTGATTTGTTTAAGGGATGCAACCTCACCGGTACGCTAGCTAGATGGTCCATCACCATCCAGGACTTCAATCCCACTTTTCAGTATGTCCCAGGAAAATCGAATGTAGTCGCAGACGCACTCTCACGTCATGTAGCCACACCTGTCACGTCCCTGCAGCCCAAGGTCACTGAAAGCACAACCCTAATATCAGAGGTTGTTCAAAACTCTCAGCACAAAGATCCCATATGGTCCAAAGTAGTTTATTTCCTAGAATCAGGAGATGCCTCGAACTTACCTCCTCTACCAGTACCACTAGATGAGTTCAAACTAAAAGATGATCTGTTGTACAGAAAAACATTCCTTACAGGGAAGGATTTGCCCAACAGAGAAGTACACCAACTCGTTGTCCCTACTGACTAATATCTGCGATCCTTCATATCATTCATGATACACCTCACGCGTCCCATCCAGGTAAAGATCGATGCTTGCGCCGAGCATGTCTCGAATACTATTGGTCAACCATGCATTGCGATATCAATGCGCACTGACTCTTGCATCTCGTGCCACCGCCACAAAGGATCAACCGGCTTACCTGCACCGCTCTTACTATACCCAATCCTGTCACGACCATGGGAAGCAGTCTCCATCGATCTTCTAAAACTCCCTCTTACAGAATCAGGCTCTGAGTATTTGTTTGTAGCAGTCGACCACTTCTCACGCTACTGTGTCCTCATGCCCCTCTCAGATAAGACCACGAAGTGTTGCACGTGCCTTCATAGATCACGTAATTTTACCTGTTCAGTACACCACATACCATCCTCACTGACAAGGGTACTGAGTTCAACAATAGTCTCCTGGATGAGATCTGGCGCCGCTTTAAAATTAATAAATGCAATGTCGTGCCTAACCATCCGGCTTCCAGTGGCCTTTTAGAGCGCCACAATAGAAAAATCTTAAGTGCCTCAGACACCTAGGCTCCCATAGTTTGTCATGGGATGACTGGATTCCCCAAGTGGCATCTTCAATCAATAGCTCCATTAATGCATCAATTGGTGAATCTCCCTTCTTTGTCCTCTTTGGTTTTGACAAAGCCCTACAATACTCCCTGTTATCCTCAAGGCCAGACACCATCTATAACATGGATGGTTATGTCAAAGTAAAACTGGCCAACTTCCAAACAATCCATCAGTATGTAACATCCCATCTCGCTTCATCTCAGGAGGACATGATGCAGCGCCAACATAAATCTGCCTCTTCTATCACTATCAACGTCGGTGATCTAGTCTTTGCTCATTCTCATATGCACACCTCTAAATTGGATGACACATTTACCGGGCCCCACCGCGTTCTCAATAAACAAGGTAACAAATTTCACATACAAGACCTATCCACTACAGACACCAAGTGGGTCCATGCAGACGATCTAAAGCGTGCACCACAAGGCCTAGTGTTGGAAGAATCACTTGCACAGCCTACTGCTACCTCTCCTACTCCACACATCCCTCAGTCTACCCCATCTCCACCTATCCATCTATCTCCTTCATCTCCACTTACACCTACTCATTCATCAACCAATCAATATCGATCCCAACTGCATTCCGCCCGTCACCCTCTCCAGGAACTCTCCCATTAATTCTAACCTAATTCTCTAGGTACGATGTTAGTGGTCTACCTGCTGGCAGTGCTGACCCTCCTAGGGTCCGGGTCGGGTGAGAACGATGGTGGAGTATGTCCCGGGGCCTTGGTCGGCTCGGGAGACGAGGTAATGCTCATCGAAGATGTAGCCTCCCTGTGCTACGATCTTGCGCCCCTGGCTGACATAGCCATCGCCCTGCCTGCCTATGCGCACCAGCTCCACGAAATCAAAACTCATCTCTCGGCCATTATGGGGAAACACAACCCAAATCAGTATTTATATCATCTTTTCCTACCACTCTCTTGGCAGTTGCAATAAATAATGGACAAATTCACTGAGCTCAATGACACATTTTCCATTCAGACACCCGTAGGTCGTTCTCGTGTGAAACGAGGTCTCTTTGACCTCGGAGGTGAGATTCTAAGTGGCATGTTTGGCGTCACTGCAGCCCGTGACCTTTCTGGCTTCGAATCTGTTCTCGCTTATTTAGCTTCAGCCCTAGAATCTCAACGCCGAGTCATGAAGGTCCAACACAATATGTTACAGAAGATTACAGCCCACCTAACTGAAGTAACTTACACTCTGAACAACTTCACTGACATCTTAAAACAACACCTCTCAAATCTCGACGTCATTTCTCAGTTCTTCTATCTCAAACTCAGCATGGATAATCTCCAACTAGCCATTGACTCTCTACTCTCTCAAGTCTCTACCTTGGTTCGCATCCTAGTCGATGCTATTAATGGACGTGTCACTGCAGACACAGTACCTATCTCAGCTCTCCGTTCTGTATTAGAACGAGCTCCCTCTACTTTCGGTCTGTCCCCAGTACTCCCCAACTCCTCTCTCGAATATTACTATCCAGTTCTCGAGGCCACTCTTCTCACTAAATACGTTGTCGTCCATATTCCTCTATGTTCTGCCATCACCTTCAACCTTTTCCACATCATTCCCTTCCCTTTCCGGTACAACAACTCCTTATTGCAAGTATCTGTTCCTTCGGAATATTTCCTCCTCTCCCATCACCATCTTTCAGTTGCCTTCCTTTCTTCCACAGACCTCAAGAAATGTTCCACCCTCACCCCTACCTCTCGTCTATGTGCTGCCCACCTTTCGCTATCTTCCCTAGCAGCACTACACCCTATGAGTCTGTTTTAGTTCGCAACCATTCCATATACTCGGCCTGTTCCTTTGTTCCAGCTCCTGAACTCCCAGTCCACCATGCTCACCTCAACCACATCCAGTACTTCTTCTTTACTATTCCCATCTCTGTCACCATCATGTGTCCTGGTTCTTCGGTCTGCTCCGTACCTGCTAGTGGTCTCTACAAAGCATTGGACTATTGTACCGTCAAATCAGAGTAAGTCATCACTTATGCCACTCGATATCACCAAGCAGTCCATAAACACTCCTACAACATCTTCCAACCAATCGACATGCCTTCCAACCTGCCATCAGCTAACATTACCATCACCTCCCTCAACATGCGTATGCTAACATTCCTCAACGACAGTGACTTCTTTGTGGATCAATTTTCTCTGGCCTTCAACTGTTCATGGGTTCATCCAACAGTTGTGTTTCCCCCTGTGGTTATCTCTTTCATAGGTTTTCTACTCATAATCTGTGCAATGCACTGCTGTGTCAGGAAAATGGAACACAGACTGCAGGAAATCCGAATTGCAACAGGCATAGTATCACCTCCACAAGACGTTGAAACTACCTGTATTTAGTGTCCTCACATTCAGTGACTACCAATGCCAACTCATCAATAAACAAACTGTGGACAGAAATAGTACGACCAGCAAATGATGGCATAACTCTGATACAGTAACGTGTGACATACAGGGGGGGGGGAAGGACGGAAATGTAAAAACTACTGTATATAGAAAAAAATTTCAAATACAGTGGAGCCTCTCAGATACGGTTTTTTTAATTAGCAAATCCATGGACAGCGACAGGAATGAAACTATCACATAGCGATTAATGCTGAACGGTTAGCGTAAATCCGCTAGGTGTTTGATACGTAGCGAGCAGGTGGGCAGAGTTGCCAAGATCGGACCTTGGTAACACTGATAGCGAGTGCGAGCCTATCGTCGTATTCATCGACTCATGTGGAGTGAAAGTACGTATCTTAAGCTTTTCTTATAACTAACCTCTAACTATCTCTCTCCTATCAAATTTTACAAACTAGTTTTAAATTTTTCCTTTACCTTTACTTTTCTCTTGGGGGAATGCCGGTATCTAGGCGATACTGACGGGTGGAAGGTGAATAGGCGATACTGACGGGTGGAAGGTGAATAGGCAATACTGACAGGTGGAAGGTGAACCTCCCCTCAGTTAGCCCAAGAAGAAGAAGATTGTTTGTTTATCCACGCGCTGCGGATTCATTCAACTCGTCACAGTTAAAGTTTTTTGTGACCTTCCATTTATTGTCTGGATACTGAGTGTTCTAATGTCATGGCTTCAACTTTGGGGGCTGGCCCAAGTGGTGGTGGTGGCCCAGGAAAAAAACAGGAAGTACAGGTAGTTTAAAAGTGACCAAAAAGAGAATACATGCGTGGCAAGCCAAAGAAACAATACTGCGTGGAGGAAAAGAAAAAGACAATTCTTTGAATATGTAGTATACGTTTATCTTATTACAGTACTGAAGAAATATGATGTGATATTGATGGGTAATGGAGGAAATTAGGGGTATAGCTGAAGGAGTCCAGGACTGTATTAATTTTTTTAGGTAAGAAGTTTGCCCCTCAGATAGCGATTTCATGGATAGCGGCCATTTTGGCGGACTAATAAGGTCGCTCTCCAAGGGGCCCCACTGTATTATGTACATATCAAAACCTTACTGGACACAAACCCATACATTACTCCTTGTGTATCATATATCAACATAACTCTTTGTGTATCTTAAATCAACATACCTCGATTGTAACCATGTATTACTTGAATAAATCCCCTTGACATGGCCATGTCATCCCTTCACCCCTATATCATACTCCCTCCTTGTACAAATGCCCCACCTGCCTAAGTAGTATAACCAAACCCCAATATAATTCCTCTCTAGTGTCAGGAGACACCATCTCAGCTACCTGGGGAAGTATTGTACCATCCCCGTTATATGTCTGTATATATATGCCCCCCCCCCACTATGTACCCCCACTAAAAGCGCTGACTAAACATGCGTTCCCACAGTGCGAGCTACGCAGATGTAGCTCAGTAAGGGGCTGACTTTCGTAAGGGAAACACTCTGTTCAGCTACTCAACATTACAGTCCTTAAATAGCTACTCAAGGACTCATTAAATCATCAAGGGACTGTGGGTAACAAGCGAAATGGCAGGGGACAGGGCGACATGAAGGTGCTTTGCTTGTGGCCACCCCTTATGGGATTAACGCGTCCTGTGACAGACAGATAGATACAAGATATTTTTCACATATTGCATAAAGATTACATCATGAATAGTAAGATATGTCATTTCCTATTGGTATCTCACATTTGTTATTACACAGGAGTGCAAGGATAATACAATAAAACCTTGTTTTAACATTATCTCAACAGACCAGATATCAGATTTAACCCATGGCGACTGGGTGTCACATACAGATGACGGCCTGGAGACGTCTGGGTAGCATGTATACATGATCTAATGATCTGTGGCACTGTCTGAATGTTTCATGGGTAATTACCACCATCAGCAAACACTGGCAACCCTCCTGTACGCATCTCAGTCACACTCCAGTTACCTGCCTACCTCCGTCATGGATAAACCTACGCAAAAAGTTTTCCCTGTGTTCAGTGAGACGTCAGCCAGCCTGCGCCTCAAGGTTGTTGCCATTGTGACTGCACTCCCCTGCTTACACCACTGCACACTCACACCACACTTCTCAAAGCCTACACAGAAATGATGCTTGTGGTTGACTGCGGTACTCTGAAAGTGTTTTTTTTTATTGTGGAGGGCTAGTAAATGCCTTACTTGTGCCACGAATACAGAATGGCCACAAAAAATATGAGAAGTTACCTCACTTCCAAAGGCTTTCTCTCTGGTTCTACGCAAAACTTGGACAATCTGAGGCCATCAGCTTGAAGTAGAAGGATTGGTCAGTATTATGACACTTAGTTTTTATTTCTGGCTAAGTATTAGCTGAGATATCATGGTTTTAAAAACGGTGATTTTCAAGAAATCCCCGGCTGGGGGAAGGGTCGACGGAAATAAACACCAAACGCCATGGGTTAACAGACACTACAAAAGCACCGGACTTCCATCTGCCACAGCAACGTCCATTAAATAGGGTGTAATCAGACACAATGCACATGTTTTGTGATGAAGTGCAATGACAAGGATGTGAAATAAACTACCAAAGGAATTAATGGGCCAAGTTAGTGTACAATGGGTACACTTTTCATTTTTGGTACCTGAATAAGGTACTGAACCCATTTACTTTCAAACATGTACATGAAATCCTAGACCAGGAGGGAGAATCAGATATAATGGATTTTTGGCTTTATCAGATCAGAATTCCCCCAAATTAGTCAGTCATCATACTGTACTGTGAAACTTTCCCTGAGGGATGATGCTTCCCGACCATATGACTTCTGGGAATCTGAGGATTGGAAGTCAGGTATAATTATTCCCCTGTACAAAGGAAATGGGGAAAAAGAAGTGTGTGGTAATCATAGGGGCATTTGTCTTTTTAGTGTAATTGGAAAAGTAGGATACTTATTGACAGAGTTAGGGAAATAACAAAGGAATTAGTTGGAGAAAAAAGGGAGGTTTTAGGATAGGAGCAGGTTGTGTAGATCAGATATTAATTCTTAGAGCTTGAGTGGAAAAGTTCTAGAGATGGGAAAGAAGTTGCATAAGGCAGTCACGGATTTGGAGAAAGCATATGACAGGGTGGATAGACAAGGATTGTGGAAAATATTAAGAATATATGGAGTAGATGGGAAGTTACTGAATGCTGTGAAGAGTATGTGTGAGGGTGCTAAGGCTGCAGTGCGTGTCGATAGTGAAGTGAATGTCTATCTATCTATCTATTGCCAGACGCCACAATCTCGTAAGGGGTGGTCGTTTATCAGTTATTTGTTTTACAGGGAGGGGCACTAACCCTCCACCAACCCACTTGTTGACATGTAGCACATATGGTTTGGTTATATGGTTACCACCTAGCGTTGTAAACGGTATCTCGGCTTACAGGAAACAAATTGGTTTGTCACTCAATAGAGCCACCTGTAAAGGAAAGAAAAGCAATAAGAAGTGACAGGAAAGATGGGAGAAATAGGAAGAGAGGAGGGCAGGCACAGAAAAAAATGATAAAGGCTAAGGAAGAAGTAGGCAGCACTACATCAAATGAGTGGATGATGGTCACCACCACTTACCACAGTGAACTGAGTGAATTTTTCTATATGACTGTTGGATTGAAACAGGGATGTGTCATTATCTCCATGGTTGTTCAATCTGTATATGGATGGGGTTATAAATGTGATACAAAGTAGGGCAGTGGATGTTGGAGCGGCCCTAATGAGACAGGGCAGTGTTTGGAAACTCCCTGTACT
>JAGKTI010006846.1:26059-39161 GCA_018397915.1 Birgus latro | reverse complement strand
GCAGGAGTTGTGCCTTCTACATCCAGGTCTCTTCACAATTTAAACAAGTTACTCTCACATATTCAAATTATTTCAGCCCACACATGACCATCACTGTACTAACAATCTCAAATTCAAAATGTCCTCATAATTTTGCATACACTGTTCTGTCCCTCAATGTGACACTACACAGCCACCTCATTATTCTCATTTTATTACACCTCATTCTGCATACACCTTTTATTACTGCCATGCATTGCCATCAAACAGTATCACATAGGGCAAATAAGAAGCATGAAGCTTTCTTTTCATTTGTACAGTGTACAGAGTCCCTGTACTGCCAGCTGGAGTAACAGCTCTCTTAACTTCTCTGTCACTTCTGACTCTTGCAACAGAACTAGTTTCTGAACCACTCTCCACATTAATCATATCTATCACATTGCAGAAGTCATTAACATAAATAAGTGCCACATCTCTACCAAAATCTCCTCCAGGCTTAGCTGGACCACAAAATTTCCCTTGCAAATAGCTCACTCTTAACTATTTAAACTTTGTAATCAACTTTTCATACTGTTACATCTCTCCTGTACCAACTCTCCACAAACACCACAAAAGATGGAGTCACTACCAACCTCCTTCCTCCATATGGCACAAGGCCACTGTCCACTCTCTAACAACCAGCCTCAGTCTACTCCACTAACCATAACCTTTATCTTTCCCACATTCATTTTCAAACCCCTGGACTGAATACCCTTCCTCCACTTCCTACATTTCTCCACAGCATCCTCTATGTCATCAGCACTCTATGCTGTATCAATGCTCACAGCGTCCCAAACCTAAAATAACATGGCAGTACTTCAGGCACCATGATAAGCAGGACACTTAGACAGACCCCGAATGCATGTCCATCTTTACTGTAAACTTCTTATTATACAACAACAACAACAACAACAACAACAATGACAATAATAATAATACAGTAATTAGAATTCTGAAATTTCTGAAGCAACATCCAAAGAACTCTACATCCCCAATGAAAATACTTTTGTTATTACTGTAGACCTAATGTTAAGGGACTTTTCGTATAACTCAAAAAACTTTTTACAGATTTTGACCTGTGACCTTGAGATCAGGGTCAAGGTTATGCATACTATGCAGATTATGTTCATTCATAACCCACTGCATTTCCATGGAGTCTGGTCAAAATTGGCCAAATACATTCCGATTTGGCACATTCAGGCATAAGGCAGCCATTTAGATTTTCCTCAGTATCTCAAAAAATACTGGTTGGATCTCAGTATCAATACCCAAGTGAACTAGTATATGTTGACAGCTACATGCTGGAAGGTGCCAGTGCAGTGCTACAGCTAGAGAACAAAATTCTGTGCCAAAAGAAGCCTGCAACCAAGATAAATCACTCCTGAAAATTTCAAGTCTCTATCTCGAACAGTCTTGGAATGTCAGCCTTCTAGATCTTCCCCCTCCCCCCCTAAAAAAAAAAATCTACAATATCAATAAAACCTCCACAGAAAGTGGAGTTCTTAATAATAATACTGTAATAATAATTAATTCATTCGAGATTTGGTTGCATTTTGGCTGAAAAAAATAAAAGTTGAGGGAAGTCTTAAATGCAAGGACTCAGTACAATCTTAAATAATGACCACTCACACACACATTCTTTAAGCATCACATTTTTTCAATACTATGTATGCCAGCCACTATTCAAATCTCAACTTTTTTGTAAATCTAATTTTACAGTTTACTTTGAGGTATGTAGGATACAGGAACCAAAAAAACTGGAAAACCAAAACAGAAGCTATCAACAGAATACCCTAAAACATAGGCCATGCAGCCATTAACTCATTGGTAAAGTTTTCAAAATGCTGAGTTTCATAATGCTCCTACATTTGATGGGTTGAGCAAGTATATGGAATATATGAAAGAGGAGTACAAGCACACATGCACGCATCCTTGCACACACACAAGCATGCATGCAAATTCTCTCTCTCTCTCTCTCTCTGCTATCAGAATGTCACTCATACACTCTCTCTCTCTCTCTCTCTCTTATCAGGTTGTCACTCTTACAATCTCTCTCTCTCTTTTGGATCAAGTTGTCACTCTTACAATCTCTCTCTCTCTCTCTCTTTTGCATCAAGTTGTCACTCTTACAATCTCTCTCTCCTATCAGGTTGTCACTCTTGCAATCTCTCTCTCTCTCTCTCTCCTATCAGGTTGTCACTCTTACAATCTCTCTCTCTCTCTCTCTCTCTCCTATCAGCTTGTCACACTTACTCTCTCTCTCTCTCTCTTCTGCATCAGGTTGTCACTCTTAAAATCTCTCTCTCTCTCTCTCCTATCGGGCTGTCACTCTTACAACACGTTAAATATACAAGTAGAAACTATCAAATCCTACAATCATCATGTATTCTTCCAAAGGGTAATAATTTCTCCCACAGCAGTATAAAATTCTCTCAAAACTACTGTATGGAAAAATCCCATCAGCATTACTCAGCCCCTCCAAGAGGTAGCAAATGCTCTATCTTGTACCTGTTAATAAGTTGATGAGTGCACAGTTCTGGGGTGAGTGTGGTGAGTACCCTGCACGCTGGAGAAAGCTGTCCTTGGTCACCTGCCGATGGACCTCACCAAGCCAGGCCGAGGACAGGTACACCAACACACCACTACCATGCACCAGCTCCACAAATTGGTCCTGAAGTGTTAGTATGCTACATATTAAACTGCCACCATCACCACATGCAATACACGTTAGTCTGTGTGGAAATGTTAGTACAGTACTGTACCAGGCATTTGCATTATGTTAATGCAACCATGAACAACACTTTTTCAAAAGAGACCATGAGACCACAAGCCTTCAAAAAGTTGTCCTATCCAGGAAAAATTCTAAAAAACAGAGCCAAATCATGATCTATTCATTTTCAAGTGCTTAAACACGTTCCATTTAACAGACTGGATGTCAAAGGCAGTGGGAAATACAGATTAAGGAATACAGCTCTAGAGCATTCATGATGGACTAAGAGCATCGGTTAACTTCTGCATGAGAGAGATGAACTAAAACAGGGAGAGAATATGAGGAATACAGCAATACCTGAGAGAGAAGGCAAAGAAAGAGGGGTGACTGAAAAAAAAAAAATAAAGGAAGAAATATACATGACAGAAGAGAAACACGAAAAAAAGATATCATCATCATCATCATCCAGACCTCCTTTCCCACCCACGGGCGGGGTGAAGAGTAGTAGTGTCCAGATAGCCAAAGTTTGCCCAGTTCAATGAGCCATGCTTCCATTCACTCATCATTCAAACCCATGGAATCCTGGCTCCATCTGACAGGTCAAGAGGTTTCCACCATGTACTTTAGCTTCACATATACCTATCCGATCCAGTCAATCCGAAAGCTGTCATGTTAAAAATGGGTGCCTAATCCCTGGCCACACGCTTCTCTGCACAATATTCATCCAACCAGCTCAATCTCTTGTCAGGCCCTTAGCCTGACCAACTTCCATACCTCTCTTCCTCATGCACTCATTCACCATACCTCTCCAACTTCTTCTTGGCCTACCTCACCTCCTCCCTCCTTCAAATTTGCTCACATATACTCTTTTCACCACTCTATTGTCTCCATTCTCTCCATGTGACCATACCATCTCAGTACACTCTCTTTGATTCTGGTGTCCACAGACTTCCTCACTCTGCATCTTTCACAAACCACATTGTTCCATATCCTATCCACTCTCTGTACTCCACATACATTCCTCAAGAGTCCCATCTCCATTGCTCTTACTCTTGACTTTTCATTTTCATGTCACACCAGTCTCACACCCACTGTACTCCACATACACTCCTCAACAGTCCCATCTCCACTGTTCTTACTCTTGACTTTTCATTTTCATGCCACACCATAGTCTCACACCCGTATGTTAAAGTTGGCACTAACATTCCTTCATGTAAGCTTCGTGTGGCTGCAACACTCAAGCCTCTGTTTCTTATCAAGGACTTCATAGCACCAGCTGCTTTCTTTCCTTGTGTCACTCTACTTTTCACTTATTTTGCGCATTTCCCTCTCTTCCATCACTGTACCCAGGTATCTGAACTCTCTCACTGATTCCAGTCTCTCTATACTTAATATAACATCACCATGGGAGTCACCTTCTCTCTCAGTAACCATCAGTTTACTCTTTTCTACAGTTACTCTCAAGGCACGATGCTCACAGACATCTACAATGCTCTGCAATAGTCTACCAAGCTCTTGTCCAGTATTGCATGCAGTATTACATCATCAGCATACAACAAATTTGGGATACTCCATTCATTACCAACACCATCCCTCTCTCCATTACTCGTGTTTTTACTTGTCTTATCACCCCATCCATATACAGTATTTACTGAAAAAGCTGCAGAAAAAGAAGAGTGATGACTAAGAAAACATGTTACAGAGAAGGAAAAGAGAGATATAACAAAGACTGCTGAGGACATAGAAGGTAGAGGAAGTGGGACAAAGGAGTGAAGATTAAGAAGAATGACAAAAAGAACATGTGAAAAAATCAAGAAAGAAAATATGAGCAAGAAGGTACGGAGTGAGAGAGAGAGAGGGATGACTGCGAGAATACATGGCAGAGAATGTATGGGATGAGGGATGACTCAAGAGATACATGAGAAAATGTAGAGGAAGAGTGATAACTAAGAGAATAAGAGGATGGAGCTGAGAGCAAGGCAGTGAAATGGCATTGCACAGGGCAATATGGAGGCGATTTGTTTGTGGCCACCCCCTACGGGATTGAGGCATTTGGCAACAGACAGATAACTGACTATAACAATATGAGATAAAGGGTAGAGAAGGAGGGCTGACAGAGAATACATGACAGAGAAGGCATATGAGGGATGGTTAAGAGAAACTGTGAGAGGAGGTATAAGGATATGGGTTGCTGTGAGAGTGAGTACAACAAATGAACATTATGCAGCTGAGAGACACTTTTAAATCATTCCCTATTACAAGTTACCAAGAGGGAGTAAGGCATAAATGACTGATTGATCATCTTCAAATTCCCAAAAGATTTCTTTCCAAGTCCTCCCAAGAAAATGTTGACATATTAAGTCTTCAATATAACCACCAAAATATAAGCTGTCCTGAATACAAACTGTTAGTGACAGGCAAATGGTGATACCCAAACTTTCCAATTACCATGCTTTTACATCAGCCATAACACTTGCAACTTATATACCTCTATGTACTAGTAACTACAGGCATTTCTCATTTAATCCATCCATCCATATATCACTCAATCTCTTGCTGTCCCATCAGAAGCATAAGGGGCCAGGGCTAGGCTACTTAATCCATGTATTTCATGCACCTGACCATTCACTCCCCCTCAGCAGCATTATGTGAGCAAAGAACCCCAACCACCCCCCTGAACTTAGCTCTTACAGCATCCCACCTGGTTCACATGCCATAACCCCAGGTGTCCATCTGTTAGTTATAAGGTTACTTTCCAATAAAGTGCATGGTTTCCTTGGTTACAGAAACCCATTTGGTCTGTCGATCAGTGTGGTTATCTGATGATGGCATTCTACTTACTGTAGATGGTGGTGGCTTTCCTACCTACCACAAACAGTAGAATTATTTTCTTTTCATGGCTTCCTCTAACCTGAGTAATGGGAAGGGGCAGCTCTGGATTATAATAGTTGCCTCCACGAATGAGCTGCAGGTTAAGGGAGAGGGCAGAGTAGGTGGTGAGGTAGATGCCATCTGCATTGACAATGACTTGGGGGCCTTGATCTTGTGTTGCTGTAAAAACTCCTGCAAAGAAAACAGAGGAAAACTGAAATGTGACACACTTAATTCCCCTCAACTCAACTCATCGTGTAGCCCCTCCCTCTCACTTGTGGTGATAAACACTTGTAGGATGAAATGCATGGAAGAATACACTGACAGATATATTCCTAGAACACCGTTTCCTTCATCATCTTCATTATATATCCATACATCAAGCCAATCACATAATTCATCAAAACTATTCAAATGGTATCAGAAAGTTTGACATTCTTCTATGTGGGGTGGAGCCCGAAATGGTATCAACATTTTCTTGAATATTAATGTAAATGGAAGAACTGGCATTTTTGAGAAACAAAAGACCAGGTTATTATTATTACTATTCCTGTCAAGATCTGTGATGCTATTACTTAAAGAACCTCCTATCATTCCCTGGGGATTTGAATCAATGCACACAGCACTACCTTTCGCACCAACTGGTGCTTCAGACCATTACACCACAAAGCAGCAAAACGAAACTCACTGAGCTGAAGCCAATGTGTCTAATTCACCAGTCATCATCACCACCACCATCTCCAACGGTCTGCTCTGCCTCCAGGCTACTTTATCCTCACATACCCCTCCTTCACCCTTCAATACTCATTAAAGTACAGTAGACCTTTGCTTTACAATGAACCAGCATGTAATGAATTGCTTATAAAATGACTAAAACATTAGGACCTTTTTCAATATACGATCATATTTTTGCTTATAGCTAAAATCATTACAATCTCATGTGAAGCCTCACTGGTTGATGTACGATTGCTGTTTTTGCTCATGCAAATGACAACAAACAACCTTATAGTCATTTGTCTGTTCCAAGGTGGCCTTTGAACTCAGTCACTATTGGGTGTGTTAGTGTCAGTGATGGAACAAGAGTGTGGTGCAGGAGCTGACACGGCAAGTGGAGTGCAGTGAAGTGAAATAACTATCAACAAAGATAAGTCAGAAACTTTTTAGACTTTGTAGGGTGGGTGACCCTTGGCCAAAAAATATATCCCCACTGAACCCATTTTATAAGTGACTCAATAGATGATCACTCATGCTGCGATGGATTTTTTACAAACACATCTTCATCGTATAATAAGGGTGTGCTGTACTCTCTTCCTCCATACCATAAACCATAGTCTTTCAAAGGACTTCTTGGTCTTGCTGTCAATATGCATTCTCTGAATATGTCCATGCCATTTCAAAGTACTGTACATTTACTTCTCTTTAATCATTCAGTAATATTACATTCTACTATTACTGTCCTTTCATCCATCCTAAAATTCTCAATTACTTACTTGAGTGGTAGGTGGTGGCGACCATCATCCACTCACTTGATGTAGTGCTGCCTACTTCTTCCTTAGCCTTTATCATGCTTTTTCTGTGCCTGACCTCCTCTTTTCCTATTTCTCCCATCTTTCCTGTCACTTCTTATTGCTTTTCTTTCCTTTACAGGTGGCTTTACATTGAGTGACAAGCCAAATGGTTTCCTGTAAGCCAGGAAACCATTTACAATGCTGGGTGGTAACCATACAACCAAACCATACGTGCTCCCTATGTGTCAAAAAGTGGGTTGGTGGAGGGTTAATGCCCCTCCCTGTAAAACAAATAACTCAAAGTCAAATGGCCACCCCTTATGGGATTATGGCATCTGGCAATACACAGACAGATAGACAGACTTACTTACTTATGACTTATACCATACAGTAGCCACTCTATTTACCTTCACAATATTTAGAGGAGAACTCCAGAATGGCCTGGTCAACCTCAATGGTGCTGCGTATGGTGAGGAGTGAGGGCAGGAGGGCACACAGTGTTGATGTGAAGTGACGTGCATTCTCACACTCTCTCTCTGCCTCCTCATCCACAACCTAATGTAGTAGTAGTAGTAGTAATAGAAGTAGTAGAAATATCTGAAGTAATAATAATGGTACTAGAATTACTGGAGTAGTAGTAGAAGAAGCAGCAGCAGCTGCAGGAGTAGTGGTGGTAGTAGTAGTAGAAGTAGCAGTAAAGTAGTAGTAGCAGTAGTAGCAGTAGTAATACTAGTAGTAGTAGTACTAGTAGTTGCAGTAGTAGTACTGGAGTTTCAACCCCAAGTTCAAAAGAACATGAACCCAGTGGACTGCAGACTGAAGTTACCCTCATCTTGCAGTTCACCATCTTCCTTTCGGCTGAAGTTACACTCATCTTGCAGTTCACCATCTTCCTTTCGGGGGATAGGGAGCAAGGTGAGGGATATTTGTATCAGCAGGCAGTAGATCCAGCTGGTTATAAGTGTCACCACATGAAGGCATCTCTCTCCAGCACGTGACTAACAGTGACGATCTTTAGTAAACAGTCTTCTGGTATACGGTATGCACTTTACTTTAACTTGGCCCAGATTTGTATCTTTTAGTGGTTCATCTTATATAGCTTGATAGCAGAATATGACAATACTATGGCTCCACAGTATTTTCATGGGGCTTCTTTGTGATTAGCATTAGATTCTACTGTTAATCTATTGCTACAACTAAAATTTCAAGATGAAGTGAGAACAATTTCAGGCCATGTTAGAGTAAAATGGGTAAAGAGGCCAGACGAAAATTCCCAGGCATGTGCAACAGATGGACTTACTGGACACGGTTTATAAACCGCTTAAATCAATGGGTCTCTCACTTTTTTTTTTTTTTTTGACAAAACAGTCTTCATGTAGCTTAGTTTTTTTTTTTTTTTAGCTAAACAAAATCCCCAGGTTGAAAATGCATTAACTGTGAGAATACAACTGTTAGTTTGGTGTTAGTTTAAATGAAATACAGCCTCAGTGTCTTCATAACAGTGAAGGGATTAATCAATAGGAGCCACAAAACACAGAAGACAGAGATCTTGGGTCAGAAATTGCTAGCAAACGTATCATACATGTATATGTATTCCCCATCATACGTATGGTGCTGAAGAGGGATACCTTCATGTGGAGACACTGATCTAACTGGGTGGTTCAAAGGCCTGGTTATACAAAATAATGTCATTCAGCTACTTCTCTCTCCCCCAAATGATGGTGGTGACTGCAAGAGGAGGGGTGGAACCTCAGCTTTCAGTCCACTATGTTCACATTTCAGATAAACCTGGGGCTAAAATGACTAAAACTAGTATGATCTGTTATTACAGGAAAGATAATGAAAGGAGTTGCAGTATTTTCGATTTTCAAACCCCACACTCACTTGAACATAAACTAGTGGACTACAGGCTGAAGTTGCCAACCATCTGCAGTCCACTATTTATCTTTCAGGGGATAAAGAAGGCATTTATGGGGCATTTGTATAACTGGGCAGTGGCGTCCACAGATTATATTGCAGGTGCTCGATTTAACGTACTGTACTGTACACCAATTTAGTGGAGGACCGAGATAGCGGATGAATTTTTTCCCACTGTTTTCTTCCCCATTTAAAGGAAAATTTCCCTAAAATTGAGTATACTTCTGTTGAGGATAGTCCTTTCCCAAAACTATTAAATTTCCGGAAAAAGTTCCATAAATCGAGCGCGCTGTCTAGCCCATAGCGAACCACTCCCCTGGCCAGCGGTGTGTGGTGTTGCCACATGCTCCCGCCAACTCGCCTGGGTAGCGGCAACGGCGGGGACTCGGTGACGTCAGGCAGCCCATACAGTACAGTATCCACATGATCACTCTACTGTTAGCAATTACTCCACATGTGTGTGGCTTTGCCTTGGTCCAGCAGCCTTATCTGTGTTTTTTTCCACTGAACCAAAGCTTTTATGTACCATGTCTAAGGTTCAGGAAAAGGAGAGGGTGAGGCTTTCTCTTGCCCAGAAACTGGAAATAACTGGGAGGATAAAGCATGGAGATAGCTCTGGGGTGGTGATGAAGGAGTATGGGGTAAGGGAAACCCAAGTGTATGACCTATGCAAACATAAGGACAATATAAAGAAATTGAAATTACAACCTTGTTCTTTATGTGTGTGCATATTCTAAGTATGTACTGTACTGTACGTATCACTGTTAACATGTACACAATAATAAATTTTAACTGTGGGTATTAATTATGAACTCAGACTGTTTTGTGTAGCACTGAGAGTTAAATATTTGCTGGGTTTGGGTGCGCATTGTCAGGAACTTGGCCTGACCGTTGGCTTCAAGGACTGAGAGGAAAGTTCCTCAAAATATCGGAAAAATTTCCTTTACGTTGAACCTTGGTTACAGAACTCGACTTAGCAGAAAATCTGAGAAAACAGAATAGGGGTTGGTTGAATTAGTTCATTAAATTGAGCATCTACTGTATTGGTGTCACTGCAAAATGGCATTCTTTCCAGCAGAGGGGAGTGCAGATTATTCCATCATCATCATCATCCAGACCTCCTTTTCCACCCTAGTGTAGAGTAAGGAGTAGCAATGTCTAGACAGCCCAAATCTGCCCAATCCAATGGGCCATGCTTCCATTCACTCATCACTGAAGCCCCCGGAATCCTGGCTCTACCGGATACGCCAAAAACATTCACCACGTTCTGTAGATTTACATAAACGTATCCGATACAGTCAATCCAGATGCTGTCACATTAAAATGGGGTGCCAAATCCCTGATCATGCACTTCTCCTCAATATTCATCCAGCTAGCTCGAACTCTTGTCAGTCCCCGAGCCTCACTGACTTCCATACCTCTCTTCCTCAAACACTCATCCACCATATCTCTCCACCATCTCCTTGGCCTACCTCGCCTCCTCTGTCCTTCAAATTCGCTCAGATATACCTTTTTCATCACTCCATTGTTATCCATTCTCTCCACACGACCATACCATCTCAGTACACTCTCTTCAATTCTGGTGTCCACAGACTTCCTCACTCCGCATCTTTCACAAATCACATTATTTCATATCCTATCCACTCTCTGTATTCCAAATACATTCCTCAGCAGTCCCAGCTCCACTGCTCTCACTCTTGACTTTTCATTTTCATGCCACACCATAGTCTCATATCCATATGTTAAAGTTGGCACTAACACTCCTTCATGTAAGCCTTGTGCAGCTGCAACACTCAAGCCTCTGTTTCTTACCAACTCCTTCATTGCACAAGCTACTTTCCATCCTTGTGTCACTCTACTATCCACTTCCTTTGCACATTTTCCTCTCGTTTCTATCAAAGTATCCAGGTATTTGAACTCTCTCTCTCATCAATTCCAGTCTCTCTCCATTCACTGTAACACTGCACTGGGAGCCACCTTCTTTCTCAATAACCATCACTTTACTCTTTTCTACATTTACTCTCAAGGCACGACACACAGACATCAGCAAAACTCTGCACTAGTCTACCAACTTCATGTCCAGTATTTGCAAGTAGAAGTACATCATCAGCATACAACAAATTTGAGATATTCCATCCATCACCATTCATTACCAATGCCATCCCCCTCACAATTACTCGTGTTTTTACTTCTCTCATCATCCCATCCATATATAAATTGAACAACCATGGGGACATCAAACAACCTTGTCACACGTCCACACTGATCGTGAACCATTCACTTAGATGCCCATTAACCCTCACACATGCATCACTACCATCATAAAAACTCTTGACGGCACCTAGCAGCTTAACATCTACACCGTACATGTGCAAAACTTTCCACAATCCTTCTCTGTCCACTTTGTCATATGCTTTTTTTCAATGCAGATTATTCCCTTGTCTCACATTTGTCCTGGATATAAGGTACAAATCTTTGCTGAGAGAGGAAATGGAGCGTAAGTTTCTTAGTCAAGACCCTGGGCCGAAGCTGAATACATTCATCTACAAGTGGTAAAAATATGATAAGAAAGACGTTACTGTATCATATTCTTTTCACCTTACCTCAGCCAAAATTTTTATCCTTTTGCATCTCATTTCATGCAAATCAATGGCAGAAAAAAACAGCTCTACATCCTTTCCAATGCACTTTTCATGACTTGCAACAAATTCTAGTGTTAATTTATTGTTATAACTCAGCAGGTGGTAGGTGGGGGCACTCACCATCCACTCACTTGATGTAGTGCTGCTCTTGGGTGAATGCCTTTTCCTCTTCCTTCCTTTTTTCCTCTTCTCTCCTTCTTTCCTCTTCCTTCTCTCTACGAGTGACTTTACAGTGAGTGACAAGCAAAATGGTTTCCTGTACACCAGGAAACCATTTACTGTGCTGGGTGGTAACCATATAACCAAATTATGGTGCCTCGTGGTTTGGTTGGTAATTATAGCATTCCAAGCAGACTGAGCCTGTGCAGGTTTATATCCAATGGGTGGTTGGGGTTTAATGCTCACATACTACCACTCAGGGATGAGTGTGGCTGGTCACTTTCATCTTAATATCAGGACCAACTTGCCTAGCCCTGGGTTCCTACACTCTACTTGTTGCAACACACAATTAGATGATGATGATGATGATGATATAACTCAGCATTAAAGATGCAGAGTTAGCAATTTAAGGCAAAGTTAATGAAAAATTAAAAAGGTTCAAGCATCTTGCCATAAGTAATGATCTACAACTCACATGGCGGAGGTTGGAGGTGGATTGCAGTGTCTCATTGAGCCGGTGGAGCCTCAGTGCCTCTTGTGCCTCAAGCTGGTCATCTTCACCCTCACCAACCTCACACTGGAACAAGTGGTAAATATCATTAATGGTGTGTAATTATGCCTATCACTTGTCACTGTCATCATCATAAGCTGCAGAAGTAACACCACCATGTGTGTGTGTGTGTGTGTGTGTGTGTGTGTGTGTGTGTGTGTGTGTATTTACCTATTCGTAGTATACAGGAATTGAGCTAAGCTCGTGTTGTCCTGTCTCCATATCTACATTCATCTAATCTAGTTTTAAATACATGAATGTTTTTCACCAGCAGCACCTCTTCGTCTAAATCATTCCAAATATTTATGCTTCTGTTCGGGAAACTGAACCTTTTGAGATCATTAAGACATCTACTTTTCCTCAACTTGAAGCCATGACCTCTTATTCTTCCATCATCCAACACAAAAAGATCCTCTCTGTTAGTGAATATTGTTGTTAGTGTGTGTGTGCGCACGCACACACCAGCTAAGTCATGAGTGATGATGTCATCGGAAGGTTCCTGTGGTATGCAACCGGGGACCTTGGGCAGTTCACGTTGTGAGGCTGGTGAGTGTGGTTTGCCTAGTCTGACACTGGTAGCAAAGCATGGTTTGAAAAATGGTGTCGTGTTCGACCAAGTGGCCTCCAAAACTTGAAAATGATTCTGCTTATGAGAGCTGGAAAAAAGACATCGACATTTGGTGCGAACTGACGGACTTGGCTAAAGAAAAACAGGCCTCAGCTATTC
>JAGKTI010006846.1:0-16615 GCA_018397915.1 Birgus latro | reverse complement strand
TCTATCTATCTATCTATCTATCTATTGCCAGACGCCTCAATCCCGAACGGGGTGGCCACAAACAAATCGCCTCCATGTCACTCTGTCCCCTGCCATTTCACTACCACGCTCCCAACTCACACCCCCCTCTCTCATATACCTCTCCACTCCATCCCTCCATCTCATCCTCGGCCTCCCCCTCCCTCTCGCCCCCTCCACCTCACTCACATACACTCTCCTCGTCAATCTTTCACTCTCCATCCTCTCCACATGCCCAAACCACCTTAACGTGTTTCTCCTAACGCTTCCCATCACGTCCTCAACCACACCACAACGCTCCTTCACTTCCTCATTTGTTAGTCTGTCTCTCCATGTGACTCCACATGCTCCTCTCAAATAACTCATTTCCACTGCTCTCACTCTTGACTTCTGTCCTTCCAACAGGGTCCAAGCTTCACTTCCATATGTCAGAGTTGGTATCACAATACTGTCATGTAACAACTTTTTCACTTCCATGCTCACCTCCCTGTTTCTTATCACTGCTTTCAACGAACCAGCAACCTTCCTTCCCTGCTGTACCCTTTCGAGCACTTCACCCTCCAGACTACCATCCTTACTCATCACACTGCCCAAGAACTTAAATTCACTCACATTCTCCATATCCTTCCCATCCAATCTCACTATACACTCACTGGCTCCACTTCTCTCGAAGACCATCGCTTTACTCTTCCCCACATTCACCTTTAGATTCCGTTTCTTACACACTCTCCCAAACTCATCTACCAAGCCTTGCAGCTCCCCTTCGTCTCCACTCAACAACACAGTATCATCTGCAAACAACAGTACAGAGAGTTTCCAAACACTGCCCACTCTCACTAGGGCAGCTCCAACATCCACTGCCCGACCTTGTATCTCTTTTATAACCCCATCCATATACAGATTGAACAACCATGGAGACATGACATACATCTGTAATTAAAAAATAAATAAATAAACAGATAAATAAATATGAAATAAAATAACAAACTCATTGTCTCCAATGCAGACACAATGACCAAGCTAGTTCACCAGGTAAAAATAAACATGGCCTTGCATCTGAATCGCTGACAGCACATCTGTGCATGTGCAAGTAAATACAATAATTCCGCACTTGCCAGTAACACTGTTCATGTGTCCTGGGAAACTACAGTATAAAGATGACCATCACTTTAAATGAGGGTTATGTTCCAGTAAAACAGACTTGCACTACAAATATTACAAAAACCATATTCAGTATCAAAATTCATCTGGTGCTGTATTATGACTGAGTGTATTACCACCATCCTCCTTTTGTGGGCAAGGAAGATGTTTGTATAACTAGACAGTGGAACTCCCCAGTTATATCAGTGCCACCATGTGAAGGTGCCCCTCTCCAATACCAAATGTTAAAGACCAGGAGCAATTTAAAGAAATTAGTGATATACTACAATAACAGCTAGTGTGCAATGTATCAGTTCTGACCATTCATTTAACATACCAGTACTGAACGCTTAATAACGAATAATGGCATGTTATGTGAAAGGTGTTCCTGTATCAACTAACAATTTTATAGTGAAAAATGTGTTAAGCAAAGTAGTGTTCAATGAGTAGGCTAATATGTATTAGGTTATCAATAATGTCATAATTACAAAGGCAGCTGCCACTAACATTTACACAGAAGCCGAGATGGAACTGTTTACGAACAGACTAAATCACTTCTGGATTCTGAATGGACAACTTCACATGCACAGATCAGCCTCCTACATTAGTGAGACAACTGCCACAAAATACCATATATAAACCATATCTGAACTCCTGGTAAGGCAAACACAACCTTTTACATTCTGAGTTCTTCCATGCACATCTGCACATGTATAGAACTATCTCCCTACATTACCGAGCCAATTTGCACTTAATCTGCACTGAAGGCACAGTACAGCCAAACAGATGTTCCACTTAATAGTGGCTACTTGTTTTGGATTCCTGATAACTCATTTGTACATTTACTAATTACAGTATTTATTAGACCAACACATGCAAGCAAACTGGAACCTTTATAAACAAATTGAAATGAAACTTTAAATAACTCTCCAATGTAGCATTACTGACAGACATGGTTGTGGTATTATAGCCAGTCTGTTTTCATCTGACAGAACTGGGCCACTCCCACATCTTGAAAAAGAAGTCATCCATCTATCCATCCATCATCCAATCAGAGCCATGAGGCAAAATGAGTCTCCTTGGTTACCAGTCAGTTCTACCCTCCAATATGACTACAGTTGGCCCCAACTAACTTAAAAGGGGATGGAATTGAGAAAACAAATCAACTATAATACTGATGATAGTGATGGTCACTGCAGTTTTGCTAATGATGGTAGTCATGGTACTGTTAATGATGCTGATGGTAGTAACATTGATGATATGTCAAAACTGTGAGCCTATTGTTGTGTTTCTTCATCAATGCCAGGTAAGTCTTCAGAATTTAATGACACTGGACTTAAGATGGGTGGATTGATGTAAAGATGGAGAGATACAGAAACCCAAGAGAATAGTTGTGGTTATCCAGCAATGCCATGTTAGTCAATTAGCGTTTAAATAAATTGGACCTGGGTTGGATGGATGGATGGATGGATGGATGGATGAATGAATGAATGAATGAATGAATGAATGAATGAATGAATGGATGGACACACAGATAGACAGATGGATGAGTGGAGTGATAGTTACAAAGATACCACAAACATCCAGATACTCACCAGAATAGTCTCCATCTTGCAGCCTGGTGTATGTTGCATTGATATACTCCACATGGGGGCGTGTTAGGACAGACCCAAGTGAGAGTGTCTCCAAGGACAGGAGTAAGCCGGAGATGCAGTCCACCAATACACCCTGTATCACTCCATCACTGCAGTTACCACACTCTGCCAGGCTGTCCATTACCCTGCCAAACACATCATCCTCATCATTATCACTGTTGTCACCATCCTCCTCATCATCATCATCATCACTGTCATCATCATCATCTTTGAGTCTTGCTATCATAGTGCTGTGACTTGTTCAAATGAAAGAATTAAACCCACATTAGGAAGAGCTGCTTAATGGGGAGATATAACACTTCCAACTAAACTTGGTCCATTTAAAGAGGGTCTAAATTGGGTCAAAAATGTTGTCTCCCGAATAAAAACCTTTTCCAAATGTGGACGTAATTCTTCCAGTCAATTACCTTTATCATCATCATAACCCAATATCTCACACTCACATTAGGTAGGAGGAAACCTGCAATAAAGGGCTTACAAAGGAAGGATAAGACAGACAGGATGTCATCATACTGAGTGGGAAATAATACAGCTGGCAATAACCTCATAGCTTACCTCACTGTGCTATCCTTATCAATAAAATACAACACTTGTCTCCTATTCTTGTTACCACCAGATGATTACCAGTATATTAAGATTACTAGAAAACCCTTACAGTGGAAGATGTAACACTCACAGCCTGAACAGCGCCATGTCATTCTGGTGAGGGTTGCGGGGGTCTGGGTAAAGTATGGGGCCTGCTAGTTGGATCAGCTTACCAGGGTTACTCAACAACTGTAACAAAAATAAATGTTTGTGTCAATGTCTCTGTGTGAAAGTGATCGCTCTCTCTTCCTCTTTCCAATAGTACAAGGAGGCTGAAATAAATGAAAATAGCAACACTGGGAACCAAGAATAGCATGACATCATACTACTGGAAGGCCAGAATAACAAAATGGCAGAGTACCGGATGAAATAACCGAGTGTAACAAGTCTGAGAACTGTTTAAGTTGAAACCGGGATACTGGGAGGGAAATATAACAAAATGTCTGGACAGTGAGATTTCATACTCATGAAAGAACATATCAGGAGGTCAGAATCATCATCATCATCTCTCTCTCTATATATATATCTCCATACTCTTATTTACTATGCATTCATGCCCATCGTGTAATACAACACTGAAATACTGGGAAGTCACAATATTATGATGATGAATAATGATGGCCAGAACACCAAAAAAACAAAATTAAAAAAAAACAAATTATTACAGGGTGAGGAGGTTGAAAAAATATGTGTATATTAGAATACTGAGAAGCCAAACTAAAGTTCACTGACTAAACTATCCACAACCAAACATGCCTACCTCAGAGACGGCCTTGAGTGCATCGTGTCGGCATTGTGGTGGAGGGTAGAGCAACATGCGGTGAAGGAGAGACTCAAGGACTGGCCGCATCTCCCCTACACTCCCCATTGTAACAACCAGACCACATACCACGCTGAAATATTATACAGTTACTTACTTAGTTATCTACAGCTAGCCTCTTTTCATCTGATGAAACTTGACAACTCGTACAACTCAAATAATGTCATGGTTGCATGTAATTTGATATGCCTTAGACCTTAGTTTTGACAGGAGAATGAGTCTCCTTGCTTATCAGCCTAACTTACCCACTAATCTGACTACACTTGCCCATCAACTAAGTTTGAGGATTACATCTCTTTGCCATATGAGAAAAAATATACTATAGTTATCTATCTGTCTCTTGATCTAAGCAACTTCTCAACCTTGAATTTCATTATTTCAGCATTTATCTGTTTTTATACCCTATTTTCTTTCATTTCTGCATGTTATTTGACTCTGGACACAGACTAAGCACTCCAACCCCAGAGTCCCAACAGTCTCTCCATGTTTGTAAGAGGTAACTTGCTTGTAAAATGGTAACTCACTTGTATATTGCTCTGGCCTGCTGGTTGTTAAAGAGTGGTCCCGGGTGAGCAAGACAGCCTGACCCACGTCCCATCTGTCCCTCAGCCCTGCCTGATGCCCGAGCCAGCCCCTGGGAAACTGGGCTTCCCAGAAGGGCCACCAATGCTGGACATAGTCGCTGCCACAGAGCACCCACCAGCAGTGTTGAGCAGTGGGCAGCACAACCTCAATGGAAAATACAGTACACACAATTACTAATACAACACCACCACTATCTTTCAATAAAATATTAATGCAACAGTACACAGTCATTCAATCAGCTACCCACAACTCTGAGGGCAAAAACACACACTCATTTACTAATGTAACAACACAACTCGTCCATTAATTAAAATGGTGTCAGACTCTTCCTTTGATCATTTCACTCTGCAGACATACAGTATTTCTTGCTTTATTCTTATGGAGGCTATATTAACTCCTCCAATTCAAAAGGCCACTCATACGCTGAAAAGAATTTTCTGATGATAATATGAACATAATGAAAAATACATCACAAGAAAAAAGTGATATACAGATAGATAGATAGAGAGATACAGTAAACTCACGTTTTTCGTGTATGCTTTAAGTTTTTTACATAATGCAAGGTCATAAATGAAGTATATCCACTATAATTGCGTGATTTATCTGAAATAATCCGAGACATGAATCAGAAGCTCCTGCCACTCCATGCTAACTTTGCAAGCTGCCGCAAAGTGGCACGCACAGCAGTCTGTCCCAGTCCCGTCAATTGTTTGTCTGGGTACACAATTTTGCTAGACATTTATCACGGCTTGTAAGCATCCAGCTAGCGAAAGTAAAGCTCATCTACCACCCAGAAAATCCCAGAGCCCTGAAGATAACACCAGCTTTTACATTCATATCCTTGGTCTTAGTAAAAGTCTGAATTAAATTTGTTTTCATTAGGGTTCATTCCAATTTGCTTTTGCTTTCTTTTTTTGTGAAGTAACATGGGATACTACAGTGTGGCTGCAGAAAGCATGTTACTGTTGCCTCCTGAGAACATTAGTCAGCGACTGGGTGTGTTTGCATGCATGTTTATGTGCGTGGAAGAATATTGTTTCATACAATAATTGTCTGGAGTAACTGCAGACCTAGTATACAGGTAAATGTGCAATATGGAAGCCAAATATACAAACTGTATATACTTACAGCAGCTGAAGAACATATCCCTTTCATTTTCCTTTATTTCTTATGAGAAAATTATGTTTAAATTATACAAAAATTACTTTACACGACTTCTTCAGGAACACATCTCTCACATAAACTGAGAGGTTACTACACATTCAAGCTGGTCATAGTACAGCCAATGGTTTTCTACAGGGTGAAAGCATAACTAAATGTCAAAACCAGCAATACTTCCCAACAGTTAGTGGTAACATTCAGAAAAATAAACTGGCAATGCATAATATGACTTGCATCAATGTCAAGAGTCTTAGCTGCCTGGGATTTTGTGTAGTTAGTGCAG
This sequence comes from Birgus latro, assembly GCA_018397915.1. Lineage (NCBI taxonomy): Eukaryota > Metazoa > Arthropoda > Malacostraca > Decapoda > Coenobitidae > Birgus > Birgus latro. The sequence goes on along the minus strand of JAGKTI010006846.1, from coordinate 10,368 downwards.
AGTTCCCTGCCAAAAAGTAATGACTGTGTGGCAACTATTCATTCTTGTAGCCACATATTACTGTTTTTCACTGATACAACAACTGGCTAATGTACTGCATCATCTAGCCTCCACTCATCCATCATCCAATCCTATGTCGCCCTATGACGAGCATAGGAACCCGGGACTAGGCAACTATAAAACAAAATGTCCAGCTATTAACCCTGTCACTGCCAAGGATACATGAGCATTTTATTTCACTAAATCCAGATGATTTATTCAGTTGAAAAAATTTCTAGCAATCCAAAGGTTAATCACAACAGTATTAAACCCTCTGATAACTAAAATTCCCCACAGCTGAACACTATCATCTTCTGGTAGTTTCTATAAAAATAACAATGCATTCACAGCATACAAAAGGGCTACAGTAACTACAAGCTGGACTACTGCATCTTCAATTTACAACACAGGAGGTGGTGGTGGTTGTGGTGGTGTCATTACAGTGGACGCATTACAGGTGATGATTGGAGGCTAGTGAAAGTGCGGGAGGTTCTGAAAGTGCAAAGCCTCACCATAAGCGAAGCACTGTACACCACAGGACGAATAAATACTGGGATGTTTTGTCAAGCTTATGTTCAATGTTCAAAGTTTGTGTGTGCATGAGGTGTTGTAGTGTGAGAGGCTGGAATACTATAAGGGAAGAACTGATTACCTGTGAACTGTAAATGTGTCACAGGAATGAGGTTTATGAGATGAGACAGTGTACTGTGACATGAGGCATTACCAGTACCATGAGGACATAGTGAACTGTTCACGAAACTTTGTGTTTTGCACTGTTAGAGAGACGTGCAAGAGGTAAGTGTGTTTCAGAGTGAATAAGTGCACTACAGGGAAAGTAGAGCAGATTGTGAATTTTATTCTGTGCTGTAGGAGTGAGGTACATGAATAACTCAACTGTTGTGAGAGTGTATTCTTATCAGCACAGAAGGGTTTCTAGCATCTTTTTCTGAGCAATTTATCCTGAATACTGTGTCTCTGCATTCCTGTTCATGCTATTTATCTCCTCTGAATGCAGACATATATATTGCATAACTGACACACAGAAACTATTAACATCCCATACATAGAAATAAAATGACTGGGAGAAAGTGCTAGAAAAGCCTCCTAAACTAATGAGAATACCGATCGTCGTGTCATTACAGTGGGGAGCACAAAAAAAAGTCAGAATACCTGAGCCATTATTGGTTGGAGGTTTGTGGAGGTGTGGGAGGTTCTGGGGATGTGACAGCCAGACCAGTAGTGTGTTTGTGCACTCCAGTAGGAATAAAACCGGGATCTCAGCAGTTTTTTTCTCTTCAATCAGTCTGTTGAGAAAGCATATATTTTACCATCTGCTATGAACTATCAATTTTATACAAAACTTCTTATTAAATTTCAATCCAACCTATCTATTTAGTTATTTATCTATCCATCCATCCATCCATTATCCAATCCTACGTCGCCCCACAGAGGAACATAGGAGCTCGAGCCTAGGCAAGTTGGTCCTGACATTTAAGATGAAAGTGACCAGCCTCACTCATCCCTGGGTGGCATTCCATGAGCAAAATACCCCAACCACCCCTTGGATATAAACCATCACTGGCTCAATCCGATTGGAGCACCATAATTACCCACTAAACCACCAGGTGCCAAAATTTGGTTATATGCTTACCACCCAGCATAGTAAATGGCTTGTCACTCAGTGTAGAGTCACCCACAGGCAAAAGGATGAGGAAAGAATGAAGGAAAGAAAGACAGAAGAGGGAGTGTAAAGTCATCTGCAGGCAGAAGGACAAGGAAAGAATGAAAGAAAGAAAGACAGAAGAGGTTTGAAGGAAAAAAGGATGGAGAGGAAAGGGCAGACACCCGAGAGCAGCACTACTTTGAATGAGTGGATGGTGTCTATAATCAGACACATTTATCAATAAAAGAATGGCCACAATCAAATCTCCTTTTTGTCACTGTCCTCCACCAGCAGGTTGCCATTTCTCTAACTGACACTTCTCTCAAATACGTCTTCACCATCTGATATGTACCCCTCCTCCCTCCCGTCCATCTCACTTGCTCACTCCAAAGGTGCATTTAAAAAAAAAATCCTTATTATTTCCTGATTACTTTATTCAAGTCTGAAGTTACTTAGAATTGGAGGGGTTAGATATAGTCTTAATCACCCCCCCCTTGTTTTTTTTTTTTTATGTGTCCGACTCTGGGCATAGGCTTTACAGCCTGCTATCAAGGCCCAGCAGTCCTCCCACATACCATACACCTCTACATGTCACCACTTCGGCACTAACACCCACCGTCCACATTGAATACATGCCAGGGCTGTCTCATACAGGACTGGTGTATTGGTATTAGTGGGTGTATTTTTACGACATGTCGGCAGGTCTTCTAGTAGATCAATAAAGCCTGATTCCTTACTACAGATTCTTCTTAAATTGAATAAATATTGCCTATACTGTACTCTTTTCTCACTAACTTGACCTAAAAACAACCATCTTGAATGCTTAGGTGTAACAATAGATTAGCACAGGAATAGTAATCCTGAAAGAATGCTACAGAATGGCTGGAGAACTACAGCATGATTTTATTCTGTCAATGAGCTTATGTGCTCTAAACAGTAAAATCATGAAAATCTAGGCCATACAATAAAAGAAGTACAGTGGTGGCAAGATTTAACTATAAAATACATTACTGAATTCAAGAAGTTAACTCCTTCCCATTAAATTGTCAACTTCATATTTCATTCTCATTAACACGTCGAGCTGGAGAGGGACACCTTCACATGATGACACCAATAAGAGATGATGGATCCACTGTTTTATTATACAAACGTCCCTGAATTTCCTCTCTAACCTTCAACACGAGGATGGTGGATTGCAAGAGATGGGCAACTCCAGCATGCAGTCCACCATATTCATAAACAGATGAATTTGGGTCCAAACTATCATCATCATCATTATCCTCTACATCCCTTTTCCCACCTGCAGATGAGGTAAGGCACTCCAAACTATCATGATCATCATCATTATCATCATCATCATCTACACCCATTTTCCCACCTGCAGATGAGGTGAGGCACAATCCAGAGACTAAGAAAAAATATGACATATGGAGGAACTATCCACATGTTCGCCTAATTAAATTAGTCACACTCTCATTCATGCAACATTTAAAGCCCCTGGAATCCTGACTCCATCTCACTTGCATAATAATCCACATTTATGTAGTTGATCACAACAATAAGAACTGTATATTCGGCTAAAATACCCAGGACTTACTTGTTAGCCTCAATCAGCTTATCAGCAATGAAGTTGATGACAGGGACAACCTCATCAAAGGCAGGAGCGATGTACTCACAATCATATTCATCAGGTGTGTGGTCTTCCTGTGGTTTGTTTTTTGTCCTTTTTAGCATGATTTTTTCCTGTTCTTCACTCTCTTCCTCTGTAGTGTGGAAAAAGGTTTGATGTTTGTACTTTTTAGAGTGAAACAGACTTAAACTACTTGTGATACTTTTGCTACCTGCTGGGGCTTATAAATATGGAAAGGAAGGGACAAAAGGGTACCTAAATAAACAATTACTGTATTTATTACACTGATCAAGTGACAGATTGACTGACTCACAAACAGACAGATAAAAGTGAAGAGACAAGATGAGAAGCAAAGAGAAGTGAAAAGATGAGGAAGAGAATAATAAGGATAAACCATGTAACCAAATTACGGCACCTAGTGGTTTAGTAGGTTAAGGTGCTCTAATCAGACTGAGCCAGTGCAGGTTTATATCCAAGGAGTGGTTGTGATTTACTGCTCATGTAATGCCACTCAGGGATGAGTGAGACTGGTCACTCTCATCTTAAATGTCAGGACCAACTTGCCTAGCCCTAGGCTCTTATGCTCCTCATGGGGCAACACCAGATTAGATGATGATGATGATGATGATGAAAAAAAAAAATAAGGAATGGACATCAAGATGGGTGGAGAAAGAGAGGTATACAGATGACAAGATACAAGAAGTGAAAACAAACATAAAAGACGAGATGAGAAAAGATATATTTTTTTATGGTGCCAGTAATTAATCCACCCTAATATCTGAACTGACTTCAGGATGAGCCAAGTTTCAGTTCATTTTCACAAGGTTCTCAGAAGTTCAGACAACTTAAATCTGGATTACATCAATGTGACTTGTGAAAATCTGTCTTTAAGTATATAAACATGTGCCTCTGCTTAGTGGTGCTTGTTCTTCTAGGTACCACAAACAAAATACCCCTCAGAGGACACTAATATGGACCAAACTTGGAATGTGAGCTACTGGACCCCAAAAGGCTGTGTGTGAAAAGTTTATTTAGGACCAACTGTCAGGGTTCAGAGTTCTGTTACTCAGCACACACAACCTTAATGTCAACAGTATGGTAAATCCTAGTAGATGAATAAAAAATGAAATGCATTACATACTGAGCTGCTTGACAAGACAAGCAATGGCCTGCGAAGCAGCAGACTGTGATGCTGAGCGAAGTGCGGCACCACCACGAGCATGTGCGCGACCACACACACCCACCACCTGCGTCACCAGCTGCCCTGACACTGTGATACTTGACACACAACACATGTTTAGCACCACCTGACAAACACAACATATCCTTATTAACAGACACATAATCAGCATCCTCATTTAGTACCACCTGACAAAACACAACATATCATCATTAGCACACAGCCATAATCAGCATCCTAACTATAAGTCATGGATGTATTCCAAAATATCATGTTTTTTGCATTCAACTGGTACTGTGCCAGCAGTCCACATTACAGGTCATGGCTGTGTTCTACAATATCACAACTTTTTCCATACAACTGATACTGTATACTGAGAGAATCTGGCAAATCAGGTTTACAGGTAACAATGGAACACTAACAGGCAATATTTTGTAATTTAGCATTCATTTAACCCCCTGATAGTGATTTTTTATTTTTTCTTCTTGCTACAGAATGTGGTGAATTTTTTTTGGCCTATCTGATGGAGCCAGGATTTTGAGGCTTGAATGATGAGTGAATGGAAGCGTGGCCCCCTGCACTGGGTAAACTTTGGCCATGTAGACGCTGCTACTCCTCACCCTGCCCTAAGGTTAGAAAGGTCCAGATATTGATTGTGATGATTATTCTTGCCTCTACTGGTACCAGACCTTTAATTCAGCTTCTAAGAAAGCATTACTGTAGCAGTAAAGAATCACATCTAACTCATCAGTTCAAAAATATCTCTGAAAAAAAATAGAATCATCTGGAGACAGCAAGAATATAATAACAAATGTTACTCTATTGAAGTGGTGAAGGGAGAAAAAAAAAAAACAGCACTTTACAACAGGGATTTACAGTTCTGAAAACTGGAAGAAACTGGAAAGTAAGTTTTATAAGTGCCAGCAGAGCACTGATCTCTACAACCCCACAACATGTTCTATAATTTTATTCATTTAAGAATTTTTTTTTAATAAGATGGTTATATGTAATTTTCACTGAGCTTTTCACTACAAAATGTCTCCCCTCAGAGTATAAAATCATCTGGGAACAGGAATAAGGCAACATATTGTATTACATCACCTGATTCAAGGATTTAACCCCTTCATCTAATGTCTATCTATCTATCTATTGCCAGACGCCTCAATCCCGCACGGGGTGGCCACAAACAAATCGCCTCCATGTCACTCTGTCCCCTGCCATTTCACTACCACGCTCCCAACTCACACCCCCCTCTCTCATATACCTCTCCACTCCATCCCTCCATCTCATCCTCGGCCTCCCCCTCCCTCTCGCCCCCTCCACCTCACTCACATACACTCTCCTCGTCAGTCTTTCACTCTCCATCCTCTCCACATGCCCAAACCACCTTAACGTGTTTCTCCTAACGCTTCCCATCTAATGATGTATTATATATTTACCTGTGACTATAAACAGATGATTTTATTCAACACAGGAAAAATCTTTAGTTCTGAAATGGTTTATACAGGGTATATTTAACACCTCTAGTTTGATAAGTTTCTCCTAACCTGGATAAAATTATCAAGAGGTGGTAAGAAAAAAAAAAATGCTGTCAGACTAAAAAGGTCAAGACAACTTTTTTGCAACTTAACACAGTATCCACTCCACAGGCAGCCCACCTTGAATAGCTCAACCTGTGTGTCCTCTGAATGTGATGGTAGAGACTGCAGCGCTGCAAGCAGCTGTGATGGCAACCAGGTTGTCTCGTCATCCTCCTCGAAGTCGCTGTGGAACTGAGTGTCTCGCAGCAGCTGTGAAAATACCAACCTGTTGTCAATTACCAGCAGTAGCATTACCAGTTGACAGTGGGGGCACTCACCATCCACTCAATCAATGCTGTGCAATCTTAAGGTGACTAAACTGAGTATCAAGCCAAATGGTTTCTTATAATCCAGAAAACCATTTACAGTACTATGTTTGGTGGTGACCACATACCATATGATGCCTGGTGGTCTAGAGGATTATGGCACTCCAACCAAATGGGGCTGTAAAGGTTTACATCCAAGCATATTCATGCTGATATCAGTCCAACCCCACTACTACTAATGCTGATGGGAAAAAAAAAAATGTAATGGAAGGGTTGAAAGTTTCTTTTACTTCTTCAGTATATTATTTAACATTACTCAAGAAGTATTATAAAAAAAAAGTACTGTAAGCTGGTTGAAGATATTCATACAAAGAATTTTTATAATTTTGTTCTTGCTACCATACACTGCTATCTTAATCCAAGATGTGGCCAGAGGTTTTATTCTATCATGTAAAGCCTGCCAGGGATGTAGTGTGGTCTCCTACAGCTTGAATGATCTGAACTACAGTAGCTACAACTCAGGCCATCCTTCATCCAAATGGAGTAACAAGGGACTGGCTCACTTGAAATTATTTCACTCAACTTTAGGCCAAAGCACGGAAGCATGTTGGAGTCTTTATGAACAATACAAATGATGGAAGACCTCTCATTATGAAAAGGTTAACAGGAACTGTGGAAGGAAGGGCCAATGAGCAGAAACAGAAAGTCCTGAAAGTTCTTAAGCCATTACTACCCCAACATGATGCAGAACACAGTGACAGGTAAATAAGTAGGGGGGGGGCAAAAAAAGAAAAAAACAAACACCATCAATTTCATACTATATACCCCAGTCACGGTGTAGGGCGTTGAAAGTGGGTTTCTGTCATCCATTCTATTATCCTTCCTGGCTTTACATGACTTGAATACTACAGAAAAAGATATTTGAATAGGGTTTAAGTAAATGAAGTGGAGGGAATGATAGGGAGAGGGAGACTGAGAATGAGTTGGTGGAACAGGGTGAAGTATAAAGAATGAGGGTAGTGCAAGTTGGAGGGAGAGCAGCCTGATGAGATGGGACAGGGTGACATGGATGTAATTTTTGTAGATAACTCTGAAATTACATCTGGCTGTATACTGATAGACAGACAGATTACTTTGGGGGGACTGACCACACCTGCCATCACTCAAACAATATTCTAACCACTATACAACAGTGCTCCTTCACCTACCTTATAGCAGCCTGAGATAGCCAGACTAATGAGCTTGGACTGGCGTGACTCTAGAGCCCCCTGTAGTGCCCTCAAACACAGCGCTCGCAGCTCATGTGGTGGGGAACGCAGCAGGCCCGTCTGAGATTCCAGTACATCTGAGGGGAACACAGAAACCATTTATTTTATTTTATTTATTTATTTACTTTTTTTTAGTTTCACATCATGTACAGTATTATAGCTCTTTCACCTTGGCCTGGCCCAGATTTTTGCCATTTTGCAGCTTATATCAGTTATGCATTACAGCCCTTTTACCTCAACCTGGCTCAGATTTCTGCCCTATAGCAGCGTATTTCACATAGCTCTGTGGCATAAAAAAACAAAGCTACAGCTCTACATCCTTTCCATAACTTCTATGTGAGTAGCATCATACTGTGATGTTGCTCTACTGCTAAAACAGCATTCAAGATGAAGCAAATGCAATTTTAGGCCAAGAAACCCATTTCACTGGAAATGCTATTTAGCTACTAGTTCTCCCTCTATCATGCTTTTCCCTGTCCTAGCTTTCTGGACCCTACCTTACTACTGTACATCTTTAGGTGAGAAAATATTATCATGATGACGATGATGACAACGATGATGATGATGATGATAATGACGGCAATAATAATGATGATGATGATAATATAGTCTCTGAGTGGCAGTTTTACCTTTGGCCTCAGTGCAGTGTTGTCGTAGCTGGGCGTACTTGTTGTGGGATGCCTCACGAAGCAGCTGCTCCAGTACCTCCTCCATGATGCCTTATACTGTACTTTGATACCAGCCTTCACCTTATTTTAACTCTGCCATTGTGGATACTAGTTATTGTACCATTCACCTCTGAAATAAAAGCATATGTGTTCGGAAAATACCGCACACCCTCATTATACAATCAAGAATTGAAGCATTTTAAATTTCACTACTTTTGTTTTTTTTGCATAATGACTGTGATGACTGATTGCTAACTATATGAGTGCTACACCACTAAATTCATTAACAACTTAATCGCGGGACGTCACTCTCATGACGGTCAGTGGCAAGGGATCGAACCTATTGGGAAATAACAGATTAGTGTTTCTAGTGATAATATAAGGAATTGGTATAAATAGTAAGGGCTGTTGGGAAGTGTAAATGTACAGATTTCGTGAGCCAACTTCGGAAGTCTCCACAAGTCAAACGATAGTCAACGAGTGCTAAAAAAAAACATCCCATGATAAAGCTGAAGGTATGTGCCATAGGCATATGAATTTATAATACTGTAGGACGAAAAACGGATTTTTGGCAAATGTTTGAAAACAGTCAGTTGGAGCACGAATTACCGCCGATGGGAAGGGCAAGAAACGCCTCGAAGAACCCTGCGGTTTAGTGGTTACTCTATATGATCAAACATTATACAAATGGTTATCAAAATGCATCCCAGTTATAAAACAGGGAGGTGCTGTAAACTGTTTCTTACTGTATCTATCATCCAATTCTTTGCTGCCCCATCAGGAATACACAAACAACGGGTTAGGTTAATCATGCCAGATATTTAAGGGAAGAGTGGTCTAGTTGAGGCCTGGTGGTCTAGTGGGTTCAGGTAGTTCAACCAGAGTCAGCCCATAAGAGCTGAAATTCTGTGGATGGTTGACATTTTTGTTCACATAATACCACGCAGATTCAGCAATGGTCAGTCCTGCCTCAAATGTCCTGACTGAATATCCTTGCCTTAGACCTTTATGTTTCTAATAGGACAATTAGGGATGTTCGTTTAACCAGGGTGGCTAATTTTATCGGTGCCACCACATAAGAGCGTCCTTCTCTAACACCATCAGGAGGTATCAGCAACTGGCTATCAAAAAAAAAAAAAAAAAAAAAAAAAAAAAGCATATGCAAATTTAATTACAATTCATTCACCTGTAAAGAAAATAAAAAAGAATAGATTACAACTTACTGTATTGTCATTACCGAGCTTCAAACACTTTGTTACCAGCCATTAAAGCTTTCTGAAATAAAACAATAACTGTAATGTGCAACTCCAATATGATCACAGTCTTCAGAATGTTTGGGTCACTCAGAGCCATGTAATTCTGGCTGTTCTACTGACAACACATCAAACAACTTCTGTAATTTAACTGGTAGTACTTCAGAACTTGTTACACCCAACTTCTATTATATATCCACCATTTAGTTTATGAAATTTTAAGTAATTCTCTTCTACACACATCAATCACAAATGCACTTTTTAGAAGTTAGGAAATGTGGAGTAGGAAGAGAAACTGTCCAGATCCTAGTTCCAACTGTTATCATATATACAGTAATGTACTGTACTTTAAAAAGACATGCAATCAGTGTCAGTGATTTGATTGGCCCACCTTTTGACCGATTTTAATCTCAATGGCCATGAGGTTTGAGCATGCACAGAAGTCATGCAACATCACGCCAAGGAGCAGTCCATGGCAGATGGAAAGAGCTCCGTGTAAGTTAGAAACTGAGGGGAGATCCGAGGTAAATACTGTATACGATTTTCACATTAAATACACATTTCTGAAAACAAGTTTGTAGTGCAATAAATTCAAAATAATGTGGTCTACAACGTGGTTATGTCAGATTCCCTGGATCGAGTGATGTGAACTACCGAGAATTTACCAAAACTGCTTAAGTTCAATAATGCGTATACTGAGTATATTACTGGGGTGTAATTCCAAAAGTTTACCATATGTCTAGGTTAACTGTTAATGATTGCTGGACCCTAAATATATTGGTAAACTGTAGGAAATACACCAAACTAATGGACACTAAAAT
>JAGKTI010006845.1:17753-39162 GCA_018397915.1 Birgus latro | reverse complement strand
GTTTATCACAACGGGCAAGCAAATATTGACATGAATTTTAAAGTTCATTCTACGATCAAAGTGGAGGCCCAAAAATTTTACAGAATTTTGAAAAGGTACCGCTTGATTATCCAAAAATAAATGCAAATCGGGGACGTTACGATTAGTGAAGACTACAGCGGCACACTTAGGGACGGAAAACTTAAATCCCCACTGCAAGGCCCATTGGTGGATGGAATCAAGGGCTGCTTGAATCCGCCCAGCCGAAAATTGTGCATTACGGGACGAGTGCCATATTGCACAATCATCAGCATAGAGTGAGTGTTTAAGATTCCTCGGGATGGGAGCTGATGACAGAATATCATTGATCATAATACTAAATAAAGTGGGACTAAGCACACTTCCCTGCAGCATCCCGTTTCCCTGGATAAATATATCCGATGTTACGTTACGGGGCAGTCTGACAGAGAAAGTCCTGTCCCTTAAGAAATTGGAAATAAAAATAGTCAAATTACCTCTTAAACCATAAGCATAGAGCTTCATTAGTATACCGTGTCGCCATGTCATGTCATAGGCTTTATGGATGTCCAAGAACATCCCTATCATGAATTCTTTATTGGCAAAAGCCTCTGCAATACAATGCTCCAAATTCATTAAATGATCTAGTGAACTTCTGTATTTACGGAAGCCACATTGTCGATCATTTAACAAATTCTTCAACTCTAAAACAAAAAGAAGCCTATTATTAACCATTCGTTCCATGACCTTACATAGACAAGAAGTTAACACAATAGGACGAAATGAAGTGGGGTTCATAAGACGACCAGCCTCTTTAGGTATCGGTATGACATGCGCAAAGTGCCATGAGTTTGGGAACGTTCGGGACACCCAAATCTCATTGTACAGTGCTAACATCTTAATGATGTTGTCCTGATTAAGATTCTGAATCATACTGTACGTGATGGTGTCTGGTCCGGGGTTGGTGTCTTTACAGGATTTAAGGGCAAGAAGTAGTTCATCTAGCGTAAACTCTTGGTTGTACAGTGAGTCTACGTCTTCTGTGGCAAAGTCTAATTGTCGTAGCTCAGCCGTGCATTTATGATGTTGGAAACGCGGATCGTAATTGGCTGAGCTACTTACGTGAGAAAAGCTCCTGGCGAGGATGTTAGCAACGTCCACGGGATCGTCATAGGTGGTGTTATCGATCTGAAGTGTGGTAAGAGGGAAGTATGGGCCTTTATTATTTAATATTCTGATAGTGGACCAGACTTTACTTAATGGTGTGAAACGATTCACCGTGGACACGAAAGTCCGCCAGGAGTCCCGTTTGGCCCTTCTGATTATTCTCCTTGCCTCAGCCCGTGCCTGTTTGTATGCAATGAAATTTTCCTCAGTGGGCTGACTATCAAAAATCCTGTATCTCCTATTGAGTTTCCTTAATGCTTGTCGGCAATCCGGCGTCCACCAATGTGCTCTATGCTTCGCATGAACTGTAGAAGTCTTGGGAATAGCAGCCTCAGCTGCGTGTATTACGGATTTGGTTAAATTTTCAACCTTAACGTCGATGGTCTCCCTAGATATATCTAAATTGGTGATCCTTGAGAAGGATCCCCAGTCTGCTTTCTTATAGCTAAATTTTGGAGGTGGAGGGTCCGAAACAGTGTCGCGTGTATAAGAAAGACAGATGGGTAAATGATCACTTCCCAGGGAGTCGTCATAGGGATCCCACGAGAAATCTTGATGTATACCTGGGGAGGCCAGAGATAAGTCAATGGCCGAAAAGTTACCAGTACGATCATCTACACGAGTCGCTCTTCCATCGTTCAGAAGACAGAGGTTGGACTGTAGTATTAGGTCAGCTACTTGCTCCCCACGACCATCGATCCTCAAGCTACCCCATTGATAGTGATGGGCGTTAAAGTCGCCCAATACTATGCAATGAAATCCTGCATCATCCTTGAACATACTGGGGGTTTCATTCACTCGGGACTTATCTTGGAAAGATCATACTGCAGTTCTGTAAAATCTGGTTCCAAGAGATTGGCTGTGCCAAGCCGACTCCGAACCTTCTTTACCTCTGCACAGTTGTTGACTTTATACACGGGTTTTATTCGCCCCTGTGTAGAGCACAACTCTCATATGTGGGGTGGCTCTTCTCAATAGGGTGGAGTCAAGGGCTTTTCATCTCATTAACTCTCCTCCTCCTACTGGCTCCCTTCAGCCCCTGTCTTTTCGCCGCCCTGGTGTCTATTTCTCTATTTTCTATCACTACTTCAATGGTCACTGCTTCTCTGACCTGTCTGCTTGCATCCCTCCACCTCTACGACGGGTGCGTAACACCCGTCTAGCAACAAACACTCATTCCTTTTCTGTCCAGCTCTCTAATGCAAGAATTAACCGTTACTCCCAGTCCTTCATTTATGCAACAGGTCAACTCTGGAACTGTCTCCCTTTGTCTGTACAGTATTTCCTACTTCCTATGATCTCCAGTCTCAAACACAGTATGTCCAGGCATCTCGAAATGAACGGATCTTGAATTTGGCGCTGCTTTGTATTTTTTTTTCTTGGAAGGAACGGTTTGCGGGATCATGGCCTTTGGTTCCTTCTTTCTTCCATAAAAAAAAAGTTACAACACTTACCAGCAAACGTCGTATATACTCTGCAGGACCAGTTATGTGAAACTGCCTACCTTATCACCTTAAAACTAATAATAATCATAGCTGTGTTAAACAGGAAATTAAACATAAAATTATGAGTGGGTTCTTAAACATTAATTAAGAAATACATTGTATATAAGCTTGTTTCATAAATTAATAATTTTTGTATTGTCAGAGACAGATGAACCAAGTTATTTTTTAAAGCTTATTAGGTTTGTAATAGAGCCATCGGCTCTATTACAAACCTGACCAGTATAGTTTCTTCTATGGATGTGTAATATATATGTTACTCTGGCAAATAAAAAATTGACGACTTCTTTATATCTGAATGAAATAAATACAGGCGAAATAGCCTACTCGTCTTACAGGAATATAAAAATGAATTGTTAGGAAGCGAGATTTGCTAGTTAGTAGTCTAGAAGTTTCTCGATGTTCCTGGTATTTTGCCGTTGCGTGGTTGCCAGTTAGCATGCTGTTTATGAGTGTAGTTATTTTGTAAGTTGTAGCTTAATTTTTTTGCTCTTTTCTCAAAAATGTTTTATTTATGTGATTATTAAATTATGTGATTTAATTTAAGTTTGTATGCTAAATAATTTAGAGTGTTATGCAGCGTAACAAACTCTGGTATGTTTTGGATGTCTCCGAGTTGGTAACGATTGAAACCGTTGCTCCTTTGCGAATGGACAAGAACTTTGTAGAAGTGACAGAACACTCTAGCATATAGGAAGCTTATATAAGGATGGGGAAGAGACTAGAGCAGTTAGTTTCAGTCCACTTTAAGTGTAGTTCGGTGTCAATGCAGTGCAGTTTGTATATTTTCTGTACTTGTGAAAATAGTTAAGTGGCAGTGAAGTGTTACTGCAGTTCGTGTATCTTCAGTACTTGTGAGAACAGTGAAGCTGGAAAGCATTAAGTGTAATTATTTGGAAAATAAAGACAGTGAAAACTGGCAACAACCAGCCAGTTTTTCCCAAGAAGCAACACCACTGAGGAAATGCATGAGAACCTTGATGAATAGTGAGTGAGAAGACGAAGGAACAGACAGCAAACAGAGTAGCAGGAATGGGAATCTTGGCAAGAAATGCCGCCGCACTGCAGTGACAGGGCCAGGATCAAATGAATCAGACCTGAAGAGGATGTAGATTTACAACCAGTGCTAGAGTGGCTGCAGCGGAGTACAGTGCGACTATTTCGGGAGGAAGTTTCCAGGTTAAGCTCTGCAACCAAGAGCTACTGGAGTCAGTGGGACCGTCTTCGTTTGAACAGTGGACTACTGGAGTGCCGGTGGGAGACACCCAATGGCCTCAGCAAGCATTGGTAACTGGTGGTTCCAAAGAAAATGAGGTCTGGGATCTTGGATGATTCTCATAACCAGATCACTAATGGAGACCTGAGAGTGAAGAAAACTTTAAGTCGGCTCGACAGAGGTTCTACTGTACTGGTATGCGTCAGGACGTTAAAGAGTGGTGTCGGGCCCGTGATGTATGTTGTGCCAAGAAAGGACCTAAGAAACGTGGTTGCGCCTCTGTCCACCTGTACCAAGTGGTTGCGCCAATGGACAGAGTCACAGTGGACATTGCTGGACCTTTGTCACTCACAGAAAGAGGAAATCGGTAGCCTATATATGTGTTGCCATGGAATACTTCACAAAGTGGCCAGAAGCCTATGCCATCCTCGATCAAGAGGCTGCAACCGATGCTCAGGTATTGGCTGACCAGTTTTTCTGTCGTTTTGGGATGCCACAAGAACTACATTCAGATCAGGGAAGAAACTTCGAGTCTGTTGTGTTCCGTGAGTGCTACAAGTTACTGGGGATCAAAAAGACCAGGATGACCATACAAAGGCCACAGTCAGATGGGGTGATGGAGAAATTCAACTGGACCCTGGGTCAAGAACTAGCCAAGTACTGTGTAGATGGACAAACAGAATGAGACCAGATATTACCTGGGTTGTTGATGGCATACCGGTCTGCAGCCCATGAGTCTACTGGCTACACCCCTGCAAAACTGATGTTGGGCCACAAGTTCCGCTTACCTCTTGACTTGTTAAAGGGAAGTCCACCTGGTGAAGAGATACCTACAGACACCTCCAGCCATGCAAAGCATCTTCAGGAAAGGCTGGCTGAGGTACAGCATAAGACAGATCTCTGTACCCGCTTTTGTCCGATGTATAAGTGCAACTGATGAAACATAATGGAAGCCTGTACACATGTAGGATTATATACAACGATGCATTATGTGAAATGGATAGCAGTTACCCTGAACCACTGCTGGCAACTTTCCTCAAACACCATTACCAACTGCTCCGATCATGTCAGGATGCGAGTACCATAACATTCGTCCTTCACGACATGTTTTCACCAAATTTCAGGAACAGACTTTTGTCTTATACTGTACATCATCAAGTGCGAGGAGCCCTTAAGTTTTAAGGAGAAGTGATGAAGTGTAAGGTGAGGTGAGTAAAATGCACACCAACAACGACACCTACAAGCAACATAAAGGGGAGAAAATGCTCACCTTGCAGGTAACTGGGCCTTCCGGGCCACAACGGCTTACCTTCTCTCTCTCTCATAAGTCCCTCCTCCCCGCAACTGGACCAGACCTGAGGTAGCAGTCCGGGTGCATTACCCTTCTCCTGGGCCAGCCCTCATCAGACTTGGGTTGGGACTTGCACCTTAGCATTCCCACGCAGTGGCCCAGAAACGCCAGAATTGTTAGCAAGGAAGCGACCACCAGTTCTTCCTCGACTGTTATTCTCCCCCAGGAGCAGAAACACGGTCACACCCACCGGGTAGACCTGTCTGAGGGTGTCCGCCGGACCCCTTCTACCAGTCCTTGGATTCATTGCAGTGCTGTGGTAGCGCCTGCTGGGCATTCCACTGCAGTGTCACCTGCTGGGTATGCCGCGGCTGCACCGGAACCCCAGCAGGAGCAAGGTAGTGCACGCCGGGCATGCCTCACCGAAAACACCCACTGGGTATCTCTCTCCTGCCGCCCTCGGAGTAGGGGATGCCTGGACAACGCCCACCGGGTTTGTCAGGCAGAGGGAACGTCCGCCGGAACTTCCCCTTCCTCCCCTCCACCAGGGTGCCTTGGTAACGCCCACAGGGCTTACCAGGCTCAAGGAACATCCTTGGGATCTCCTCGTCTCCCGGCGTGGAGTTATGGCAGTGCCCATCGGGCCCGCCAAGCTGAGGGCACGAGCTCCGGCTCCCCCTCCTCCACAAAGCCGGAATCTCCCGAAGGGGAGTGAGTCTCTGGCTCGGCCCGACCCTCCTGTGGCCGAGTGGGACGCCTCTCTCTCTCTCCCCTACAGGCCTAGCGTGTAACAGACGGGACGCAGGGATCCGGTCAGTCCAGCTGCCCCTCTCCCGGCGGTCAGCGCTGATGGACTCCCAAGGGCATCCAGGCCGCAGGCGACTCCTGACAGCCTCTCCCTTCCGAGGCCGCAACCCTCCGCCCGTGAAGGACACACCCTCCTCCTCGGGCTCAACCGAGGTGCCTGACGTCCCCCGCACTCCGACCACTGCCCGGGCAGTATGCCAGGCCACTCGTCTCCTGGCCCTCTTCGGTCCTAGTCCCGAGGGCCCCAGTACTCCGGAGGCTGCCTCCCGACGCGAGGCGACGCCCCCACCTCCTGTCGGCCTCCTTCCTATCCCAGGCCGACACCTGAACCTCCAGAGAGCGTAAGGATGCTCTCTCTCCCTCAGTCTTTGGCAGTCACTCCCTGTCCTGTGTTGGGACTCCTCGACTCCTCTCCCAGTGCTCCCTGAATGGATCCTCTCCCTCAGTGAACAATTCCCCCCCTCACTCCTCCCCAGTGTTCTCACATTCTTCCCAGTGTTTTGTGTTCTCCCCAGTGCCCTTCTGTCCTACCCAGAACGAGTAAACCCCAACAGTGGTATCCCTAGTGACTTTCCGAGACCCAGAAAACCTACTCCAGGTTCAGTGTATGCCTTGGTGATACGAGGGAGAAATCCCTGAAAGACAGGTGTGGGGCAAGAACTTATTGTATAGTCCTAAGACAGACACGTAGAGTGCCGCAGACTCATTATACCCAGTGTGTTACTCTGCTATTATATTTTGTAACTTAAGTTGTTGTAACTAAACTCTGTAAGTGTCACGTGTAGTATTCCATATTGCATTGTTTGTCTAAATCTGGCCAATATATGTGCTGTACTGGTTTGCCTGTGTTTTTGCCCTGTTCCTTTGGAAAATGTTCTAACCCAGTCAGGTAGTAAAGGACCCCAAAGCTTGTGCCTGTGACTTGTGATGCGAGGAGTTGCGCCCTAAGACACAGCGGAAAACCTAAGGTTGAGCCTGTGTACTTAAGGAGCGGGAGGTTGCAACATAAAAACACGGTGCATAACAGTGAGCTTCAGGGATGGTGACAATATTTGATTATACAATCCTCAGCAGACGAAGGGACAGTCACTGTGGCTGCAGAGCGCGTGGGATGGGCCTTACACTGTGTTGGAGTGCCTATCAGGTGTTACGTACCGGATTCAGGTAGGCAGGAAGTCTCGCCCGGAGATGGTGCACATGAATCATCTGTGGCAGTACCATGGGCCAGGACAGTACAGCTGGGACGTCTCCGATGAATCGTGCTCTCTCACAGCCGAGGATGTTGAGGAGGACCAAGGAGCTGAAGTACAAAAGGATGGTGACAGTTTCTCAAGAGAAGTGCTTCAGGAAGACCACTATTCCAGGAGGAGGGGGCACGGTGGCTCAGAGGTAGAGCATCAAGCTCGGAACCGGGGGGTCGCGAGTTCGAGCCACGCCCGGGACTGCTGTGCCGGGAGGGGTAGCGCTCTCCTGTTACCTAGCGGGGCTATATGATCTCATTGTAAGGTCTAGCTCGGGGATTCTTTAATCCTTTTTATTCCAGGAGGAGTGGAATGTGTGGAGGAGGAGTCTCAAAAGCAGCATAGGAGAAGACCTGATAAGTTGAGGATTATTTTGTGTATGATTAAATGTTTAGTTTGTATTAAGGATTATGTTTATGTACATTGCGTAGTTTTGTCGGGACGACAAAGGACTAGGAAGGGGGTAGTGTTAGGATTTTTTTTTTTTTATGCAAGCAAGAAGGAACCAAAGGCCACAGGCCTGGTGACATGGTATGTAGGAGGACTGCTGGGCCATGATAGCAGGCTGTAAAAGCCTATGCCCAGCGTCGGACACATAAAAAAAAAAATACTGTTCCTTCCAAGAAA
Source organism: Birgus latro (assembly GCA_018397915.1). Classification (NCBI taxonomy): domain Eukaryota; kingdom Metazoa; phylum Arthropoda; class Malacostraca; order Decapoda; family Coenobitidae; genus Birgus; species Birgus latro. The sequence continues at coordinate 31,314 of JAGKTI010006845.1, read as the reverse complement.
AAGCAAAAAACAATACAAAAGAGAGCCATATTCAAGATCCGTTCAATTCGAGATGCCTGGACACACTGCGTTTGAAAGACTGGAGATCATAGGAAGTAGGAAAAACAGACAGAGGAAGACAGTTCCAGAGTTGACCAGTTGCATAAATGAAGGACTGGGAGTAACGGTTAACTCTTGCATTAGAGAGTTGGACAGAAAAGGGATGAGAGTTTGTTGCTAGACGGGTACTACGTGCCCATCGTAGAGGTGGAGGGATGCAAGCAGACAGTTCAGAGGAACAGTGACCATTGAAGTAGCAATAGAAGAGAGATAAAGATGCAACAGTGTGGCGAAGAGACAAAGGTTGAAGGGAATCAGTAAGAGGAGGAGAGTTAATGAGACGAAAAGCCTTTGACTCCATCCTATTGAGAAGAGCTGCATGTGGGGAGCCTCCCCACACATGAGAGTTGTACTCCATACACGGGCGAATAAAACCCGTATACAAGGTCAACAACTGTGCAGGGGTAAAGAAAGTTCGGAATCGGCTTAGCACACCTAATCTCTTGGAAGCAGATTTCACAAGAGCTGTAATATGTTCTTTCCAAGACAAATCCCGAGAGAATGAAACCCCAAGCATGTTCAAGGATGTTGCAGGACATAACTGTTCATTATTAAACATTAGTGGGTAATCCTGAGGAAGATTTTGTCTGGTTGATAAGTGTAAGAACTGAGTTTTTGATGCATTAAAAATAACAAGATTATTTTTACCCCAATCAGAGATACGAGCCAAGTCAGACATTAGGTGTGCCATAGCCTCATTCCATTTTTGTTGAAGTAACTGCTGAGATGGACGTTGCAGGAACCGAATGGAAAGGTGAAGGGTGGAATTATCAGCACATGAGTGGATACGGTTAGATGTACAGCTTAGAAGGTCATTGATGAATAAAAGGAAGAGAGTAGGTGATAGGACAGAGCCCTGAGGAACACCACTGTTGATAGGTCTAGGAGAGGAACGATGGCCGTCTACAACAGCAGCTATAGAACGACCAGAAAGGAAGCTAGAGATGAAGGCACAGATAGAAGGATAGAAACCGTAGGAGGGCAGATTGGAAATTAAAGATTTATGCCAGACTCGATCGAAAGCCTTTGATATGTCAAGTGCAATGACAAAGCTTTCGCCAAAGTTCCGAAAGGAGGATGACCAAGAGTCTGAAAGGTAGGTGAGAAGATCGTCAGTGGAGCGTCCCTGACGGAACCCATACTGACGATCAGAAAGAAGGTTGAGACAGGAAAGATGCTTTAAAATTTTTCTGTTAAGAATTGACTCGAAAACTTTTGAGACACAGGATGTTAAAGCAATTGGACGATAGTTAGAGGGTTGGTAATGGCCACCCTTCTTTGGGAGTGGCTGAATGAGAGCAAACTTCCAGCAAGAAGGAAAGGTACAAGTTGAGAGACAAAGGCGAAAGAGTTTACCTTGGCAGGGTGTAAGCACAGAAACACAGTTTTTGAGGACAACAGGAGGGGCTCCATCAAGACCATATGCCTTTTTAGTATTGAGACCAGTGATGGCAGAAAACACATCAGCTGAAGAAATTTTAATGTCAGTCAAGAGGAAGTCAGAGGGGGGAAGTGATGGAGGAATAGCACCGGAATCGTCTAAGGTGGAATTGGAGGAGAAAGTCTGAGCGAAGAGATCTGCTTTATCAGTAGAAGAAATAGCTACAGAGCCATCAGAGTAGAAAAGAGGAGGGAAGGATGATGAGGTAAAGTTGTTAGAAAGGTTTTTGGCAAGGTGCCAGAAGGAGTGAGAAGAATTCGAGTTGGAGAGTTGGGAACATTTAGCACAGATGAAATTGTTTTTAGCAGAGCGAAGAACAGACTTTGCACGATTCCGGGCAGAAATATATAAAAGGTTTGATTCAGGGGTGGGTTGGCTCCGGTACCTCTTATAGGCCCTCTCCTTGTTGCGGACAGCATTAGAACAAGCGTGATTAAACCAAGGCTTTCTTGCATTAGTCAGAGGATATGAGAAAGGAATGTATGCTTCCATGCCCGAGAGAATAACCTCCGTAACGTGCAAGGCACACTCAGATGGCTCCCGGCCAAGGAAGCAATAATCATTCCATGGAAAATCAAAGAAGTAATGCCTGAGGGCCTCCCAATCTGCAGCTCCAAAGTGCCACAGGCGGCGTTTCTTTGGAGGGTCCACAGGCCGTACTGGAGCGATTGGACATGTTAAGGTAATAAGATTATGATCGGAGGAGCCCAACGGAGAGAAAAGATGAACAGTGTAAGCGGAAGGATTAGTTGTTAGAATGCGAGATTTGCTAGTTAGGTAGTCTAGAAGTTTCTCGATGTTCTGGTATTTTACCGTTGCGTGTCAGAGTTGCCAGTTTGCCTGCTGTTTATGAGCATAGTTACTTTGTAAGTTGGACCTTAATTTTTTAATATTTTATTTATGTGATTGTTAAATTATGTAATTTAATTTAAGTTTGTATGGTAAATAATTCAGAATGTTATGCAGCGTAAGAAAACTCTGGCAAGTTTTGGATGTATCCGAGTTGGTAACGATTGAAACCATTGCTCCGTCGCAAAAGCACAATAACTTTGTAGAAGTAATAGAACACTCTAGAATATAGGAAGCTTATATAAGGATGGGGAAGAGACTAGATCGAGTAGTTAGTTTCAGTCCACTTTAAGTGTAGTTCAGTGTCAATGCAGTGCAGTTTGTATATTTTTGGTACTTGTAAAAATAGTTAAGTGGCAGTGAAGTGTTACTGCACTTCGTGTATCTTCGGTACTTGTGAGAACAGTGAAGTTGGAAAGCATTAAGTGTAATTATTTGGAAAATAAAGAAAGTGAACTTAAGAAGCCAGTGTTTATTTTCGTCTCAGCTGATCTTGTGTACTGTACCTCGAAAGGCTGACCTTAGGGAGAACAACTCACTGGGCAACGACCTTCCTATACTGGACCACTGCCGTTGGAGCCTGTGGCAGTGTAGGAAGGGGACGTAACAGAATAGCGAACTTCTAATACTATCTTATCTCTATTATGCTTGAAATACAGGAGTTAGGGGTAAGGGCTGCAGACGACGCCAACACCACTGCAGACGACGCCAACACCCCTAGCCTCCCCAAGGGCTACTGGGGGGTCCGCCGCCTTCACTGAGCAGCTTGGAGCAGGAACGGAGTACCTGTATCCCTCCCCGACGCCCCTCTTACTCCCAGCCGATGTCCCAGGAAGGTAGCAGTCGCCGGCACCTAGTCTCCGGCAGAAATTCCGCTCATCAGGTAAGGGATGGAGCTTGCCTTGGCAACTCCATGCAACCCTGCGGTATTGGCCATTGTCATGCCGGGAAAGGGGCAGAACCGGCCGCAGTTCATTTCCCAGTTGCCATCCTGCTGCAGGGCCGCAATACAGGCCACAAGTCGTGTCGGTCGGGTGGGACAGGCCCCAAGCCGTCCACAACCTGCAGAGTCCACAACCCAGAGTAGCGCTGCAGCACAGGCCAGTAGTCGTGCTGGGTACGAGGCAGGACAGGCTAGCGTCCGTCCCTCTGCTACTATCTCTCGCAGCCCTACTGTACTGGCCACTAGTCATACCGTCACTGCTGTCTCCTGTAGGACCGCAATGTTGGCCTCTAGCCACGTCAGGCATGAGACAGAGCAGGCCATAGTCCACTCCTCCCCTACAGGAGATTCTCCTTCCCCTCTCGGAGACAGGGTAGAGCGAGCTGTGCCCCGCATTTTCCCTGAGTTCCAACAGAACAGAGGAACCGCCGTGCAGGCCACTAGTCACACGGGGGAGGCAGAGTTGGCCACAGTCCGCTCCTTACCCTCTGCTCCTAGGATAGCTCCTGATGGGGTAGTCCCTTGCCTGGCCCACCCTGTTTCCTGCGGTCGGGCAGGACGCACTCCCTCCCCTGCAGGGGGAGCGACTGGGGAGGACCCTTTCCCGGAACCTTGGCAAGGCCTTACCCAAGGCCTTGGTTCCCTTCAGCCCTGCCTGCGTGGGCAGCAGCAGCAGCAGCAGCCAAGGCAGAGTTCCAGTAGGCATAGCAGCCGGTGCCAGGCCCTGTCAGCAACTCCCCCAGCCCAAGGTTCCCACGAGGTGGCCCTGACGGCGCCGCCGCCCTCCAGCCATTGCCGCAGTCCAGCCACCCCGGGTTCCAGTACCCTGGGTCCCCCCCAGACACCCCGGGGCCTGCCCAGGACTCCAGGGCGTGACCTACCTGTCAGTGGGGCCTCCCTGGGCCCTCCCTGGAACCGGGGACAGGCCCGCCTGTTGGCTCTCTTCGGTCCTAGCCCCAAGCCCCGCACCCCTGTGTGAGGCCACCTGAAGGACGAGCCTCTCTCTCCACCCTCCTGATGGAGGGACCATTACTCTGCCCACAAGTGATAGAAAAGACGGACTCTAATAGTGTGCGCCTCTTAGACCAGTAAACATATTCGGCCGTATATGTAACACGAGTTACTTCTCTCAGTGTATTCCTGCAGCCAAGTGCCCCGAAAATCCCGGAGTATAAGATTGGACGAGCCGACTAGTGATATTGGTCCATGGTGTATTACGAACGGAGCACAGTGCGCCCTGATTATGTAAGGTCATTCTTCTCCACCCAGTGAATGAATATACACGGTGCTCAAATAGGAAAACCATATTACAGTGATCGTGCCGCCCCTTGTCTGTCAGTTCTCCCCCTCCCTAGTGTAAAGGCACGCCAATGTTTCGTGAATCTATCAACACAGTGTTCAGCTAGAAATTACACTTACTAAGTAATCATGCCGCCCCTTGGGTATACCTTTCCCCCCCTCCCCTCAGTGTCAAGGCACATTAACCAACGTGTATCTATTCATCTGCGAGTGTTTTCCCGATTATAGAAATACATCAGTCCCCTCCCTCTCAGTGTGTGATAGCGCAGTGTGGCTCCCTTTGTGATAGACCGGCAACCGGATCTGTATCTATCATGTATAACGCAGCTTGTTCTACTGCTGTCCGCAACAAGGAGAGGGCCTATAAGAGATACCGGAGCCAACCCATCCCTGAATCACATCTTTTATATATTTGTGCCCGAAATCGTGCTAAGTCTGTTCTTCACTCTTCTAAAAATAATTTCACCCAAGCTAAATGTTGTCAACTCTCCAACTCGAATTCTTCTCACTCCTTCTGGCACCTTGCCAAAAACCTTTCTAACAACTTTACCTCATCATCCTTCCCTCCTCTTTTCTACTCTGATGGCTCTGTAGCTATTTCTTCTGCTGATAAAGCAGATCTCTTTGCTCAGACTTTCCCCTCCAATTCCACCTTAGACGATTCCGGTGCTATTCCTCCATCACTTCCCCCCTCTGACTTCCTCTTGACTGACATTAAAATTTCTTCAGCTGATGTATTTTCTGCCATCACTGGCCTCAATACTAACAAGGCATATGGGCCTGATGGAGTCCCTCCTGTTGTCCTCAAAAACTGTGTTTCTGTGCTTACACCCTGCCCAGGTAAACTCTTTCGCCTTTGTCTATCAACTTGTACCTTTCCTTCTTGCTGGAAGTTTGCTCTCATTCAGCTAGTCCCAAAGAAGGGTGACCATTCCCAACCCTCTAACTATCGTCCAATTGCTTTAACATCCTGTGTCTCAAAAGTTTTCGAGGCAATTCTTAACAGAAAATGTTTAAAGCATCTTTCCTGTCACAACCTTCTTTCTGATCGTCAGTATGGGTTCCGTCAGGAACGCTCCACTGACGATCTTCTCACCTACCTTTCAGACTCCTGGTCATCCTCCTTTCGGGACTTTGGCGAAAGCTTTGCCATTGCACTTGACATCTCAAAGGCTTTCGATCGAGTCTGGCATAATTCTTTATTTTCCAAACTGCCCTCCTACGGTTTCTATCCTTTTATCTGTGCCTTCATCTCTAGCTTCCTTTCTGGTCGTTCTATAGCTGCTGTTGTAGACGGCTATCGTTCTTCTCCTAGACCTATCAACAGTGGTGTTCCTCAGGGCTCTGTCCTATCACCAACTCTCTTCCTTTTATTCATCAATGACCTTCTAAGCTGTACATCTAACCGTATCCACTCATGTGCTGATGATTCCACCCTTCACCTTTCCATTCGGTTTCCGCAACGTCCATCTCAGCAGTTACTTCAACAAAAAAGGGATGAGGCTATGGCACACCTAATGTCTGACTTGGCTCGTATCTCTGATTGGGGTAAAAATAATCTTGTTATTTTTAATACATCAAAAACTCAGTTCTTACACTTATCAACCAGACAAAATCTTCCTCAGGATTACCCACTAATGTTTAATAATGTCCAGTTCTGTCCTGCATCATCCTTGAACATGCTTGGGGTTTCATTCTCTCGGGATTTGTCTTGGAAAGAACATATTAAATCTCTTGTGAAATCTGCTTCCAAGAGATTAGGTGTGCTAAGCCGATTCCGAACTTTCTTTACCCCTGCACAGTTGTTGACCTTGTACATGGGTTTTATTCGCCCGTGTATGGAGTACAACTCTCATGTGTGGGGAGGCTCCCCACATGCAGTTCTTCTCAATAGGATGGATTCAAAGGCTTTTCGTCTCATTAACTCTCCTCCTCTTACTGATTCCCTTCAACCTTTGTCTCTTTGCCGCACTGTTGCATCTTTATCTCTCTTCTATCGCTACTTCAACGGTCACTGTTCCTCTGAACTGTCTGCTTGCATCCCTCCACCTCTACGACGGGCACGTAGTACCCGTCTAGCAACAAACTCTCATCTCTTTTCTGTCCAACTCTCTAATGCAAGAGTTAATCGTTACTCCCAGTCCTTCATTTATGCAACTGGTCAACTCTGGAACTGTCTTCCTCTGTCTGTATTTCCTACTTCCTATGATCTCCAGTTTTTCAAACGCAGTGTGTCCAGGCATCTCGAAATGAACGGATCTTGAATTTGGCTCTCTTTTGTATTGTTTTTGCTTTTCTTGGAAGGAACAGTATGCAGGCCTGTGGCCTTTGGTTCCTTCTTTCTTGCATAAAAAAAAAAATCAGTGCCGTCCAGTGCTATAGGATTGTGGGAAATTTTAACAAGTGTATTTCTGTGTCCAAGATATCAGTGCAATAGAAGTGCCGTAAATACTGGGTGTATTCTACCATACTTTCCCTAAGCCAGTATAGAGACAGATTGTGATTTAGTAAAACCTTGTATTAACCCATCGCCGGCCTGGCCCAGCCTCCTTAAAACGAACGAACGTCTCCGGCCAGCCCAGAATCTATTGTATTTGGTGTTGTTCCACTTGTCTCTTGGAAGATATTTATAATACATGTGTATAACAGTTTACCACCTTGTTTTTGTATCTAGTCCTTTCCTTAGAAATGCTGACCTGGTCTTGAAAAAGAACCCACTGTAAGTCTGCGTGTTTGACGGGACGAGAAGTCGCCCCTCCATTCCAGGGTCGAGGAAGGAGGTTCTGAGGAAGCTCCTTCGGCCTGGCAAGTCCGGTAGACGTTGCCCAGGCTCTCGGCTCGGGGAGTGGGGGTAGGAGATCCGGTGGAAGCTCCTCCCGTCTGGTAAGTCCAGGGGACATTACCAAGGCACCACTCGTCCTTGTGGCAGCAGGATGGAGAGATCCGGTGGATACTCCAACTCCTGTAGGTTCAGTGAACGTTACCACTGTCCTGCTGCTGGGGGAAAGTTGCAGCCGAGGAGTATCCGATGGATGCCTCCTCTGTGGTAGGTCAGGTGGACGCTACCAAGGCTCTGCTTCCTTCCCTGGGATGAAAAGCAGGGGAGATCCGATGGATGCTCCCACGGCAGCTAGTCCGGCAGATGTAGCCGTGCTCCCACTCCCAAAGGTGGGTGGCAGAAGAGGGAGAACTGGTGGTCACTCCCTCTGCAGTAAATCTGGTGGAAGTCACTGCACCACTGCTCCCCTAAGGTGACGTAGGGCTAGGAAGACCAGTGGTCGTTCCTCCTCTTTTTGCGATCAGTGGAAACTGCTGAGGGCTTACATGGAAATGTCTTCTGATGAGTCCCTCCCCGAGTCTGGCGAGGCCTTTTTTTTTTTTTTTTTTTTTTTTTTTTTTTTTTTGCCTGCCGCGGCGGGAAAGTAGTTCACCTGGACTGCTAACTCGCCGCTGGTCTGGTCACAAGATAGAGGGACATATGGCAGCAGATGACATGGACCGGTGTGGCGCAGAAGGTAATGTCACATGTTTGTGGTCCCCTTGTAGGGTGGTGGTAGCCTCCCCATCGTCTCCTTGTCGGGTCGGGGTCTTGGTGCGCAATTCACCACCCACTCGCCTCCCGGTTGGGTATTTCACTACGCCACTGAACACGGAGTAATATGGTAATGCTTGGTGACATCTCAACTGTGGCTGGATACACGTTTAGCTCCTGGTAACAATGTACCCTATGAAAGCGTGAACTTGTGTAAACAATGGTGGAAGCTGGGTGTTTTGCTCTGTGTTTTTAAGGCGCAACTTTTCGCTCCCTAAGACACAGGCACAAGCCTTGGGTTCTTTACTTCAAGACCGGGCCAGAACATATACCAAAGGAACAGGGCAAAAACACAGGCTAACCAGTATTACACGTATATTAACACAGATTGACAGACACAGTACAATATAGAACATCACATGTGGCACTTACAGATTCCCTTATGGTACATTTTAGGGCAACACACAAATATAGCAGAGATATGCCTTAGGGACTGTAAGTCTGCTGATCACTGAATGTCCCGACTGGGGCAACACACACTATTTAATATCAGTCCAATATCATAGAGCCTCGGGGGAAACTCACATAAGATACTGAGGGAGCACTGAACCTTCACATTTATGGGGGGGCACACAGAGGGTCACAAGAGAAGTCACATGGGTCATCAGATTCACCAGTGGGGGGGTACACTGTCACTGGGGGAATTGTCACAGAAGGGAAGATGTTTACAGCGTGTCTTAATCCAATGTCCCAGCAGGGTCTTACACAGGGGATGGAGCATTGCACAGGAGACGTTTCACTAGTGGGGTTTTGCCCCGGAAGGTTCAGGTGGCGGCCCGGTGTAGGAGGGAGGCCGTCTGGGTAGTGTGTGTGTGCCTCGTGATGTGGGCGGCGTAGTGGTGTGGAGGGAGGTCTGTTCTGGTCCCTCCAGGAGGAGGCCTCGGGAGTAGTCTGGCCCTCGGGGCTGGGGCCAAACAGAGCCAGGAGGCGGGCAGCCCTACACCAGCCTCTGGATGTGGTGGGAGTATGGTGAGCAGCCTCGGGCTGAGTGGAACCTTGGGTTGGTGGCGTGCCCTTCGGTGGCCGGGGGCTACGGTCTCGCCGGGGAGGGGAGACTGTCAGGGGTTGCCTGCAGCCAAAGTGTCCCTGAGGGTCCGTCAGCATCCAGGGGCATGGAGGGGTCGGCTAGATTGCCAAGATGCCCACGACTGGTCCACTCCAAACGTCCTGCCACGACGTACGTGTGGGGGAGCAGTTTCCTCCCCAAGTGGTATGGGGGAAGGAGGAGCATCTTACTCGGCCACAGGAGGGGTGGTCCGAGCCAGAGACGTGCTCCTCTGCAGGGGCCTTCGGTCTGGTGGAGGAGGAAGAACTGGCAGTTGCTCCCTCTGCATGGCAGTTCCACGGACGCTACTGGAACTCCATGCCGGGATCGAAGGAGGAGATTCCGAAGAAGCTCCTCCGGCCTGGCAAGTCCGACGGACGTTGGCCAGGCTCCCAGGCTGGGGAATGGGGGCAGGAGATCCGGTGGACGCTCCTCCCGCCAGGTAAGTCCAGTGGACGTTACCAGCGCACCACTTGTTCTGGGGGCGGCAGGAGGGAGAGGTCTGGAGGACGCTCTCACCTGGGCAGGTCTGGTGAATGCTACCAAGCTCCTGCTGTTGGGGGAAGAGTTGCAACTGTGGAGTACCCAGCGGGTGCCTCCACTATGGCAGGTCCGGCGGACGCTACCAAGGCTCTGCTCCCTTCCCTGGGACAAGCAGGAGAGATCCAGCGGATGCTCTCATCATGGCTAGTCTGGCAGACGTAACTGCGTTCCCGCTCCCGAAGGTGGGTGGCAGAAGAGGGAGAAGCAGCGGTCGCTCCCTCTGCAACAAATCCAGCGGATGTTGCTGCACCGCTGCTCCCCTGGGGTAATGTAGGGCTGGGAAGACCGGCGGTTGTTCCTCCTTTTTTCACAGGTCCAGCAGGCTCTGCCAAGGGCCTACGTGGGACTGCTGCTAAGTAAATCCCACTCCAAGTCTGGCAAAGGCTGCTGAGGCAGGAGAGCTGCTACCTTGCCGCTGGTCAGGTTGCGGGGAGAAGGGACATATGGAAGAAGGTGACGTGGGCTGGTGTGGCATGGAAGGTGTCCCCTTGTAGGGTTGTGGTAGCCTCCCCCTCATCTCCTTGTTGGGTTGGGTGTGTCAGTGTCTGTGTATCATTATCCCATCCACTCACCTCTCGGGTGGGTATTTCACCACCATCGCGGTGGGAAAAAAGTCACGCCTTAATCGCCTTGGTGGGCCTGGTGACTGAAGCTGCCTGGTGGGTTTTGAGGGTTAGGGGGGAGATGTTTGGGATGGGGGAGCTGGAGGTGGATTGTCTGTGTGGTGAGGGTGTCGGGGTGTATCTTGTTGGTGGGTGGGGGAGACAGCCGGCTCTGGTTGTGGTGGTGGTAAGGACTGGTGCTGGTTGTGAGGAGCTTTGGCCAAGTGGTGACAGTTGGGTGGGGGTGGGGGGGTTCTTGGTTTGGGCAGTGGAGTTATTGTGCTGGGTGGTGGTGGTGTGGTGGTGATCGAGGAAGGGGAGCTGGTGTGGGGTGTGATGTAGGACTTTGGTGGGGGAGAAGTGTGTGTGAGTGTAGTGGTGGCGGTGGTCAGGGCAGATGTTGGTGGCGTGGAGGGCTGGTCACAGAGTGAGGTGGCCAAGGTTGGACTCGGGGTTTTCTGGTTGGATGGTGGGGCCTTCATGTCTGGTGGTGGCGGTGCGGCGGCGAGTGCTGGGGTGGGATGTGAGGTCGCCGGGGGTGAGTGGGGTGTGTGTAATGTGGGTGTGGAGTTGGTGGAGGGTATGGTGGGATGTGTGATTGTAGAGGGGGGAGTGAGTGAGGGTGTGGAGTGTGATGGTGTGAGATAGCAGGTGTGCGAGTCAGTTGCGTGGTCAGGTGTGGCGGGTGGTGGTGTAGCGTGCTGGGTGGGGGAGTAGGTGTGGCGTGGTTGAGAGGTGGCAGATGGGGGGAGGAAGGGACATACATGGCGGTTGTGATGTGCGAAGGGAGTGTTGTGATATTACATGGAGGAGACCGTGTGGTGGCCTTGGGTAGCTGGTCTCTGTCGGGCAGCAATGAGTTGTTCCCGCATGTCATGAATGGGGCACCGGTGATTACATGCTGAAAATTCCCACGGATCTGTGGAAATATGGTTGGTATTTTCCTTAGAAGGGGGTGCTTTTTGGTGGGGCATGCCTTGGCCCTACTGGGTGTGTTGGTGAAATTGTGCATCAGGGGGGCATCCATGGTTATGGAGGCTGTACCGGATTCGTCGGGATTTCGCTCACTGCGCCAATGCGTTGTGAGGTGGTGCAAAGGGTGAGAAGAGCCTGATAAGTTGGACATCCCTGTCAAGGTCTCCTGTTGGGTCAAAGATTAAAAAGTGTTCCTTTATGGTGCTGGGAGGGTCCTTAACAGGGTACTGAAGATGAGTTGGTCCCGGGTAGCGGCGTCGGCTCCTGGGTATGCAGCGGTGATGAGTCACCTGGCCTGGATGAGGGTGTGATCCAGGTTTCCGTCGTATGTGAGGGCATCGAGTTGTGACAAGGTGACGACCTTTCCTAGTGGTGGTGTGACTGCCTGGGTCATGATCTGCTTGAATTAGGCCCAGTCAGTTCAGGGACGATTTTTGCAGTGATATGGGAGACTATTTTGCCTAGGTGTGGTAGGGCTACTGCTATTTTTTCTTTGTCGTGTTCAAAGCATATATCCGGTAAGGGTTCAATCATACACATGTATGTGTCGACGTCATACTGGTCAGGGTCGAATCTAGGTATGGGTACGTGCGTTTTGATAGCCATTTTGATACTTTCCATTTTTGTTCCTTTGTGTTCTATTTAGCCAGATCAAGAACAACCGCTTGCCACCAATGTTATGCTCTGTGTTTTAAGGCACGACTTCTCGCTCCTTAAGACAGGCACAAGCCTTGGTTTCTTTACTTCAAGACTGGGCCAGAACATATACCAAAGGAACAGGGCAAAAACACAGGCTAACCAGTATTACACGTATATTAACATAGACTGACAGACACAGTACAACATAGAACATCACATGTGACACTTATAGATTCCCTAATGGTACATTTTAGGGCAACACACAAATATAGCAGAGATACACCTTAGGGACTATGAGTCTGGTGATCACTGAATGTCCCGACTGGGGCAATATACACACTAATATCAGTCCAATATCACAGAGCCTCAGGGTAAACTCACATAGGACACTGGGGGAGCACTGAACCTTCACATTTATGGGGGGCACACGGAGGGTCACAAGATAAGTCACATGGGTCATCAGATTCACCAGCGGGGATACACTGTCACTGGGGGAATTGTCACAGAGGAGAGGATCTTTAGAGCGTGTCTTAATTCAATGTCCAAGCAGGGTCTTACACAGGGGATGGGGCATTGCATAGGGGATGTTTCACTGGTGGGGTTTTATACTAAGGTAAGGAGACACTCACTTTTCAGGGGTTTTGCCCTGGAAGGTTCAAGTGGCGACCCGGTGTAGGAGGGAGGCCGTCCGCGTGGTGTGTGTGTGTGCCTCGTGACGTGGGCAGCATAGTAGTGTGGAGGGAGGTCTGTTCTGGTCCCTCCGTGAGGAGGCCTCGGGAGTAGTCTGGCCCTCGGGGGTGGGGCCGAATAGGGCCACAAGGCAGGCAGCCCTTCGCTGGCCTCTGGATATGGTGGATGAATGGTGGGTGGCCTCGGGCTGAGTGGAGCCCTGGGTTGGTGGCATGCCCCTCGGTTGCATGTACACCATTCCACTTTTCAGTACTGTCTTCAGAAAGGTAAGCACGTGGTATAATTTAAGGCCGTGATTAGGATTACAGCAGTTAGAATTTAGCAGCAACTTCTGTAATCCTAACCACGGTTAGGATTATTGCAGCTAGAATTTAGCTGTTTGTTTGTTGATTCAGTTAGTTTAGAAATAGATTAGGTTAGGTCAGGTCAGTTTAGGTTAGGTTAGGTTAATACTGCTAGGTCAGGTCAGTTTAGGTTAGGTTAGGTTAATACTGCTAGGTCAGGTCAGTTTAGGTTAGGTTAGGTTAATACTGCTAGGTCAGGTCAGTTTAGGTTAGGTTAGGTTAATACTGCTAGGTCAGGTCAGTTTAGGTTAGGTTAGGTTAATACTGCTAGGTCAGGTCAGTTTAGGTTAGGTTAGGTTAATACTGCTAGGTCAGGTCAGTTTAGGTTAGGTTAGGTTAATACTGCTAGGTCAGGTCAGTTTAGGTTAGGTTAGGTTAATACTGCTAGGTCAGGTCAGTTTAGGTTAGGTTAGGTTAATACTGCTAGGTCAGGTCAGTTTAGGTTAGGTTAGGTTAATACTGCTAGGTCAGGTCAGTTTAGGTTAGGTTAGGTTAATACT
>JAGKTI010006845.1:0-13133 GCA_018397915.1 Birgus latro | reverse complement strand
GGTCCTCACCTGGGCACAAGAGGGCGCCGGGAAGTTGAACAGGTAAGCCCTTCCTGCTCCCAACTGCGCTGCGCTGGCGGTAATCCCCCGGTGATTTGGGGGGGGTTGGGGGAGCTGGTGTCGTCTGCCCCGCTCACCGTGTGGTTGGCGGCTCCAACCCCTAACTCCTGTATTTCAGTAGACTTGTACTACACATAAATTCTTACCAAATAAATGAAATAAATACGTAATTTAGGGGGCTTGAATTAGTGTGAACCCTTCCATAGTTCATTTTCTTTAGCCAGGTACCCTGAAAAAGAAGGAAAACGTAAGGTTGAGTGACACCTGTATCAACAGGTCTAACCTCAGGATCGCTTTTTCTCTATGAAATTTCGATATTTCTCACAAAAAGCGAAGGTTTCAGCCAAAAAACAAAAAATCAAAAATCGGTCGAGATGAGAAAAAAAACAAGCGTCCTAGATACTCCTCACTGGAGAAAGTTATCTAAGTTGAACAGAGGTAAATTTGCATAAGTCTCGTGAGTAAATCAGGCAATTAAATCCCCTAACTCACCTACTATCACCTCTCATATACTAGCTAGTTCCCTAAGATTTGGCCAAATCAATAAGGTCACTTAGCAATATAATGAGTCGAACAAGATGACGACAGGCGTGCTGTTTCGGTCTTTCCTGGGCAATCAGGCGTCCTTTGGGGTGTATGAACAACGCAGCTACTGACGGAGTGAAATCTGCTCAAGGAGTGTTAACATGGTGAGCTTCTGTCCCTCATAGGATAGAAGAGTTGCCAACTATTGTTTAATTACGTCAAATACAGCTAACTCACTCCATAAAATATACAAGGTGAATCTAACTTAATCTAATCATAGTTTTAATTAAACTAAACAAGATATTCCCCCTTTTCTACAGATAGATATACTGTATATATATTAAAACTGGCCTCCCGTTTGATCATGGGCTTTTTCATCTTTACCATGTCATTCCCACAGGCGCAGTTTAGGTCAAGGGAAAATTCCCTAGTTTTACATGTATGTACATAGTTGTCTACCAATGTTAAACACAGTAGCATTTAATTTATTAATAATAAGAATTAACAGAACGTGATCTCTGGGATTTTAAACCTCTCAAGTACGTTTTTCCTCTGCTCTTTAACGATCAACAACTAAAAGTAAATAGCACAACAGCTCGGGGGAAAATATTTCCCACAGTTTTGGGGCCGGGCGAAAAATGATACGCTGTATCATGTAATATGTCCCTTTGCCCAAAGCTCTCTCCACAGATCTCTAGAGCCCTGTGCTGCGACCCTTCTAGGTCGCACATCTTGACCCAATTGTTCTCCACCATCCTCTGTTTCCAGGGGAGACGTTAACTCTAGGGGCACCAGTTTATCTATCGTTTTCATACTGAGATGTCCCCTACATTTAATTTTTACAAGTCTTAGCACCCCCTCTGAATCTGGATGTGTGGAAATCACCTTAGCTAATGGCCACTGGGATCTTGGTTGTTCGGTTTCTACTACGACCGCATCTCCTATATTTATAACTGATTTGTTGCTGGCAGCCTGAGCCCCATAATATCTTTCTCTTAGGCTCAATAGATACTCTTCACTCCAATGTCTATTCCAGATGTCCAATACCCTTTTAAGACGTTGGTATCCCTCGCGCAGATGTTGTCCTAGTTCATTAGTTCCAATTGTAGGATCATTTATTTCCTCCTGGATGTCCATACAAGGTATTGGATGAAGTTTCCTGCCATGCAACATATGAGCAGGTGTCAATGCTTCAATTCCAAGGCTAGTATCATCTAAATAGGTTAACGGTCTATTATTAATCCTAGCCTCAATTTCAGTTATCACCGTTCTCAGTTCCTCTCTGGTGATCTTAGTTCTGTGTAGAGTTTTCCTTAGGCAGTTCTTTACTATTCCAATCATTCTTTCTGTAAATCCATTTTGCCATGGTGCTCTTGGAGCAATGAACTGCCAGATACAATTTCGGATTCCCAGTGCTGTCTTAACCTTTGGGTCATTCATTATGTTCAAAAGTAAAGGTGCTGTTCCAACGAAATTAGTTTCGTTGTCGCTTATTAATCTGGTAGGACAAGACCTTCTAGCAGCAAATCTTCTAAATACATTCAGGAATGTCTCTGAACTGAGATCTTCTGCCATTTCTAGATGGACTGCCCTCGTATAGGTGCAAGTAAACAAACATATATACACTTTATGGGGAGTTCCCTCACCTGTAACAGTTATAGCCCCTGTGTAATCAACGCCAGTTACCTTGAAGGGCCTACTAACATTCACCCTATCCTCTGGTAAAGCAGGTGGTCCTGGGTAGTCATATGGCCTTTGCTCATACCTCCTGCATATTATACAGCCTTTGAGATATTTCTTTACAACCGATCTACCCTTAGGGATCCAATACCTTTCGCGGACTCGGGCCAAGGTCTGTGGCACACCTCCATGAAGAGTCAAATCATGGGCACCCTTTACAATTAACTCTACAAAATAATCTTTCTTGGGTAGCAGTATAGGATGTCTAGTTTGGAGAGGCAAATCAGCCTTTATTATTCGGCCACGACATCTAATCAGACCTTTTCTGTCTAAGAACAATCCTAAATCTCGGATCAATTTGTTCTTATCAGTGCCTTGACATAAAAGGTTAAAAATCTCTCCATAATACTTCGTTTGTATCATTCTCAACCAATATTCCATGGGATCAAACTTGTTAAACCTCACTTTCTTATTCAAAAATTTAACAACTAACCTAGTGGTGTTAATGAGTTGTTTTATAGATGAGAATCTGCTAATGTCAATTATTTCTGGCTCAGGTACTACTGGATCCAAGTTTACAACACTAACCTCAGCAATACTATACAGTCTTTGCTCAGGCCAATCCTTAGTGAGTAACCATTTAGGACCTTTAAACCACAAGTCATCCTTGATCAGTTTCTTTCCTGTAGAACCTCTTGAAAGTAAATCTGCTGGATTTTGTTTAGAGGATACATGCATAAACTTAAATTTAGAAGACATTTCTCTTATAGTCTTCACTCTATTGCGGACAAAAGGAATTTTACTGTCATCCTTTCCTATCTAGTAAAGACAAATTTCACTGTCAGTCCATATATAAATATCCTCAAACTGAATATCCAGAGTAGTGGTTAGATACCTGGCCAATTTAGCTCCTATCTCTATGGAAGCCGATTCCATTTGAGGTAGGGTTCTTCCCTTAATTGGTGCAACTCTGGCCTTGGACATAATAATTTTACTGTCATGTCCTGTTGCACAATAAGCTACTGCTCCATATGCCTTCTGAGAAGCATCACAAAAAATGTGTAAATGTGACTTCTCGTTACTGTTTATCATCCTGGGAATACATATGCTTGATGTTTTTTCAAATTCCTTTTGAATCTGTTCCCACTGTTTAGCATACGTTTTACCCAATTCTGTGTCCCAGTCTAACTTTTCTCGCCAAGCCTCTTGCACTAAACATTTTCCCCTAATAACTATAGGACTGACTAATCCTAATGGGTCAAATAACATGGAGACCTGACTTAACAGGGACCTCTTGGTGAGAGTGACATCGGAGAACTTAATCGGCTCTAAACTTATTTCATCAGCCTTTGTATCCCAGTTAAGACCCAACACATTTTGAGTTTCGGGAATGTCAGTATTTGGATAGTCCTTTTGTATTTTATTCCTCAAAAGCGGTAAATTTGTATTCCAGCTCTGTAGCGGCAAATTTGCCTTCCCACATTCGGAATTGGCTACTTCATAAGCCTTCAATACTTCCGTCTCTGTATCAGCAACACCTTGCAAATTATCCATGTAAAAAGCCTGCCCTATTTCTGGGCATTTGGCCCTTTCAAAATGATGCTTCAATGTGTTGCAAAGTAGAAGAGGACTAGCACAAGAGCCAAAGAGCACCGGCCGGAAACAGTAGGTTTTCAATGGACTATTCTCATTTTGAGGGTCTTGAGGCCAGAGGAATTTTGTAAATTTCCTATCCTCCTCCTTCAATCCTATTCTGAGAAAAGCCTTACTAATGTCTGCTGTAAAAGCATAAGGTTTCTCTCTAAATCTTAGTAATACATTCCCTAACTTCTCTGTTAATGTAGGTCCACAGTATAGGCAATCATTTAAGCTGGCTGACCCCTTGGACGCTTTACTACTACAATTGAAAACTATCCTTATGGGAGTTGTTACTGAATCTTTGCTTACAGCATGATGTGGTAGATAATGTCCCTCTTTATGGTTAGCAGGGACTTCTAATTCTTCAATAAATTTATTCTTCATTTGATCCTTTATAATATTATCATACATGGTTAAATGATCTGGATTGTTTTTCAACTTTCTTAGAAGAGAATTTAACTGAGTTTTAGCTGCTTGGAAATTTGTAGGTAATTCCAAATGGTTTAGTTTCCATGGTAATCCTACCCAATACTGTCCATCCTTAAATTCCACAGACTGATTATACAAATCCAAAGTTATTTTATCTTCAGGGGTTGGATCTTCAGTGTGTATTCCTACACTGTCTAGGTCCCAAAGTTTGTGTACAGGTTCAATTTTTTCATCTAACAAGTCATTTATCTGAGTAGGTTCTAATTCTGCACCTATTCTAGCTATCATCAATGACTGTGTGGGGGTAACAAAGACTAAGTCTACTAATTTGGCATCTCCTTTGTCTTTCTTAGGAAAAGGAAGCTGACCCATAATAAGGTTACCTCCTGGACTCTTGAACAACTGTACTTTATTCTTCTTAAAGGTCCCGTGTAAGAATCTTCCACAGTAATCTGATCCAATTATCATTTTTATGGGACCCACAGTATCTGATTTTACATTATGTTTTGCCAATCTTATCCCTGAGCTTTGCAAATTATCAGAGGTTTCCTTTAGCCCCTTTATATAAATACTGGTTTCCATCTTATCCAGTACAGCTGCTGTTATTCGACATTTATATCTGCCAAGTTGTATTAAGGGTCTAACTAAATCAAAGGACTGTGCTTCTTTAGTAGTTAAGAACCCTGTAATGGCTAGATTTACCTTGCCGACAACAGGTAACTTTAATTTATCTACAATGTCTTCAGAAATGAAGGTTTTCTGTGCACCTGTATCAAAAAGAGTACATACTGATATGTTC
This sequence comes from Birgus latro, assembly GCA_018397915.1. Lineage (NCBI taxonomy): Eukaryota > Metazoa > Arthropoda > Malacostraca > Decapoda > Coenobitidae > Birgus > Birgus latro. Next base: position 8,002 of record JAGKTI010006845.1, on the reverse strand, counting down.
CTATTTTCACTCATTACCTTTACATCAGCAATTGAAACTGCAGCTGGCATCGTTACTGGAGTATTTACTTCCGCAACTGCCATATTGACACTTGCAGTTTTAGGAACCTCATGTTTCATCATCCTTGGGCACAAAGCACTGTGATGATTGTCCTTTTTACATTTGAAACAAAGATTTAGTTTAATTTTACAGTCAGCGGAACCATGTTCGGTATTCATACAAATCATACAACATCCCAATTCCTGAAGTCTCCCTATTCTAGATGCATAATCAGGATACTGTTGGCAAGATGCACTGGAATGTTGTTCACCACAAAACACACAAACCTTCTTGTCCTTTACCATGAAAAATTTTACCTCCTTACTTTCATCAGCTTGTCTATCCCCTATCTTTATTAATTTATCCTCAGACTTTAAAGAGCTAAGAAAAGAACCTATTTTTTCCTTAGGTACAGCCTTACCTGTTCTTGACTTGGCTTTCCCAGCCAGTTGGTTAGTGGTTCTTTTCCTTATTTCAGCCTTTGATTTATTTTCAACAGGCTTTACTGTTCCTTGCAAGTGTTTACAGAGTTGCATCAAGCCTTCCTCAATCTCCTCACAGGAGAAATTATCCTTCTGGTACCTGCCATACAGAGCGTCCTTAGTTCTTGGTAGAAGTTTTAAGGACACAATTCTAGAAAGCACCCAGTCTGCTGCCTTAACATCTTTGTAAGTACCCAAGGCCTTTAAATTACAACCTATCGCAATCCGAAAACTTTGCAAGGACTCAAAATCATGTCTAGGAATGGGTAATTCAATCAGAGCCTTTAATAATTGGGTAATGGCTTGCTCCTTGTCTTCATAATTCTGCTTAAGGATAGCCAGAGCTGCCTCATAATTGCTTTCCTCCACAGGTAATTCCTTTATCAGTTTGTAAGGCGTCCCTTTGACCTGTCCTAACAGATATGCGAGCTTGCTCACATTAGGGAGATCTGTTCTGTCATGGACTAAGTATTTAAACTGATCCCAAAAGGATTTCCAATTCTGCTCCCCATCAAACTCTGGAAGTGCAATTTGCGGTAATGCAGTTTTACTCGCTTGTTCCACAGCTTTTGTTCCGTTGATAATACTGGCTAATTTAAATTCAACCAGCTTCACTAATGATAGATATTCCTCCAAATTACCTTCAAATTTGGAGGTTTCTGCTTCCAAAAGATCTTTATCATCAGCTTGTACGATGGCTGCTTCCAAATTAGTATAACTTTCCTCGTACTTGGCCCATCTTTCTTTTAATAGGTTCAACGGACTACTTAATTTCTCCTTAATTGGAGGTGTTTCCTCTAAGGACTGTCTACAGTCCAGTATAGCTCTCGTTACCCATCCTGCCTTACCACTAGCTGATTTTTGAAACAAGGAAATAGACATTGTTACTGATTTCTAAGTTACGGGAGTACAACCCTGTTTTTTTCTTTTTTAATTTTATAACCCAGATTTACTGAACTCCATCGTTATTTATCATTTTAAATTTTGAGGGGTGTGGGAATAGGGTTTATGGCCTTAAACCTATCTTCCTGGGTTATTAAACCTCTGGGGTGATTTTGTCCTTCCCACACTCAGGATCCAAAATAACCACAATTCTCCAGAGCTCAGTAATAATTAACATTTTAAACTTTAAGGAGTGTTTTGCCTTATGGCTTTATACCTATCTCCCTGGGCTATCAAACCTCTAGGGCAGTCATTATCGCCAGACTCATTACAGCATAGGACCACCCAAGGCCTGCACAGCATAGAACCTTTCCTTCTTATGCTCTATGTAATTTATGAATTTTTGCAGAACCGCTTCTCTGCCTTTATGATTCCAATGGATGCCATCTGTTTTTTAGTAGGCTTGGAAAGGCTTTGCATTGAAATGAATGAAATCCTGCCCTTTCCTAATCCTCTGCAACTTCCGGTTTATGGCCCTACTCATGAATTTGTAGGTACCATAGCAAACAGATGCGCCATATGGTAGGTTCCAAGGCTCAAGAAGGGTTATTGCTACTGCAGATTTACACGAGCCTTCAATGGCTCCTACCACTGCAAGTATTTTCCACAATTTCATTAACATCTGAATCTTCACTGATGTCATTTCCTTCCCAAAAAAGAATAGTGCGATCATGCTCCCATTCTAATACGGCGTTTAGCCGCTCATCCTCGGAAATGGAACTTGCCTTTCCTCCAGGAGCTCTGTATATACGTATTTCCACATATTCTACTTCCACGTGACGTGGCAATAAGCTGTGCCCTACGAAAGGTACCTTAAAGTCGCTCAACGCCTCTGCACACATCTGTTATCCTCACTCGGGGCACCAAAATGTGAGAAAAAAAACAAGCGTCCTAGATACTCCTCACTGGAGAAGGTTATCTAAGTTGAACAGAGGTAAAGTTGCATAAGTCTCGTGAGTAAATCAGGCAATTAAATCCCCTAACTCACCTACTATCACCTCTCATATACTAGCTAGTTCCCTAAGATTTGGCCAAATCAATAAGGTCACTTAGCTATATAATGAGTCGAACAACAAGATGACGACGGGCGTGCTGTTTCGGTCTTTCCTGGGCAATCAGGCATCCTTTGGGGTCTATGAACAACGCAGCTACTGATGGAGTGAAATCTGCTCAAGGAGTGTTAACATGGCGAGCTTCTGTCCCTCATAGGATAGAAGAGTTGCCAACTATTGTTTAATTACGTCAAATACAGCTAACTTACTCCGTAAAATATACAAGGTGAATCTAACTTAATCTAATCTTAGTTTTAATTAAACTAAACAAGATATTCCCCCGTTTCTACAGATAGATATACTGTATATATATTAAACTGGCCTCCCGTTTGATCGTGGGCTTTTTCATCTTTACCACGTCATTCACGCAGGCGCAGTTTAGGTCAAGGGAAAATTCCCTAGTTTTACATGTATGTACATAGTTGTCTACCAATGTTAAACGCAGTAGCATTTAATTTATTAATAATAAGAATTAACAGAACGTGATCTCTGGGTTTTTAAACCTCTCAAGTACGTTTTTCCTCTGCTCTTTAACGATCGACAACTAAAAGTAAATAGCACAACAGCTCGGGGGAAAAAATTTCCCACACGAGACATTGGGGTATGGCTGGGTAAAAAAACCAGTCGGGACTGGTCGGGTTAAATTATAACCACGTGCTTGCCTTTCTGAAGACAGTAATGAAAAGTAGAATAATGTACAAGTCCGTTAGACAAAGCGCTCTTGAAAATAAGCGGTGAAGTTGCCTGGATCACCACAGTATATGAGACACAGGTAACTTGGGAATGGTAGAATTCAACGTCTGGGTTGTGTGCATGTAGCAATAGTTTGATCATAAACGGGTAACACCAGTCTCCTAAAAATGTATAAATAAAGATAGTATCACACAAAAGAAAACATAACAAACATTTTAAAAAATTGCAAATGCATTTCGTGAATGTTGAGGTACTAACTAGTTACATGAATATGGTATAAGTATAAAACAGATACGAAGATATTTTTGGGAAGAGGTTGCTTCATATTCCAGTACTCTTAACCCCGAGAGACCTCTTCGCGCGCCGTAGGAAGAACATCGTTTTAAAGCTACGGCTGGAGCGACGAAGAGGTTGCCCGTGGGAATTGGTAGTTTAATACTACCAGCCTATTTTACTGGGAAACGGCGAAAAGGAGGAATAAATAAAGGACTAGATACCATAGAGTGGGGAATATTAGAAAAATCTATTGGAAGGTGTGGATCTCAACAGTGCAAGGACTTAGAGAGAGAGAGAGAGAGAGAGAAATTGGGATAAGTTAGGTAGTGAAACTGCAGAGGAGGGGTGGGATAAGCTAGAACTGTATAGAGAAGAAGGTTGGGCTGGCCAGCAGCAAGATGTGATGCAGACGAGAAAGGTCTGTGCCACGAATAAAAGATGGAATTTATTCTATCATAATACTCTCACTTAATGAAATGCACAATAACATTGGCTAGAGAGTTCTTAATGCTCCGGATCATGAAAAATGAACAGCCGCATCAGAATACTGTTTATCGAATGACAAAATTAAAATTAGGAAAAGAAATATTTGGCACCGGCGGGACCCGAGGAGAGCCGAGCGATGCCGAGCAGCTGCAGCCGCGGCCGGTTACTATGAGCTCACTCGTCTCCTCACCAGGCACGATGTTGGGAGCTGCTTCAAGGGCCTGCTCCACTATTTTAAAGGCGGCCAAGCCAGCACTGGCCGTCAACACCATCCAAAGTATTAGCGGAAGGACTCTTCCAGCGCTGCTGACCACCCGTGAGTTATTGCACAGTAGCTAATGAGGAAAGTTGCATGGAAATGTAGCATTGCGGATGGGGATATAGCCGGTAACCTACAGGGGCCTTCTGTTTTATATTTCTAATTGCTGCTGTTCTGTTTCTAATCCACTTCGTTATCTCAACACTGGAATACTTTAGATGACCCGGATTTCGGTGCATTATTTGTCAGCAAGCGTATCAGCTGATAATGACCGCAGAACTATGATATGGCCATCAGCTGATCGTGGCAGCCATATTGACCCGGCTTGTTTATGTATTGGAGTTAGGCATAATCAGCTCGTTCATGCAGATACCAAAACAGGTTAACCTTGTTATCATCATCAGTTGCTTATGTACAATGAAGTTGGTTAGAACTTTTGTTGTTGAAAAAAAAATGAATTGACCATAAGTAAGGTCAATAACTTATTATAGGTTACCATTTTGCTGGATAATTTCACAATGGTATAATTATAGGAAATTGTAGTATATGTGAGTGCCGGCTGATATCCATATTTTTTCCGTCGATAAAGTTTTTTATTAAGATTATGGGGCGAAATCTAGAAGACGTCCCATTCACAGATGTTGAATAGCTGTAATTTATTGATTCTACAAAACACGGTGATAGGATTGATGTTGTTTTCACAGATCAGTCCAGGAAAAAATAAGTACACATGTTAAGTATAGAGAATAAAGAAAGCAGACATTTACTACAATATACTCTTTATGATGTAGCTAATAGCCTGGTTAGAGTAGGAGTATCTGAGGAAAGTATTATAAACCTCACCAGTTTTACTTCCACAAACTGAATATTAAGCAGATCAGAAGGAAACTGATCTGGAAAGCAATAGCCATCAGTCTTAACTGTGGCATATCGTGGTGCTTTATTTTTGCAGCTTAACTCCAGGAAGGTTGAGACTGCAGTTACCTACACTACTAGCAGTGGGAGGATGCAAAGGGGGAGATTGACATAGAAACCAGAGAAGCCTCAGATTAATTCTTATAAGGAAGTGAATGCAAATCAGTTCACTTAAGTTGAAGAATGTAGTGTATATTTTAGTGTGGCTGACAAACAAATGATGTGATGGACATTATGGAAGGCATCTTGTGAAAGGGTCACTGCAGGCTGTGCTGTATATATTCCTTTTAGTAAAAAAAAAAAAAAAAAAAAAAAAAAACGGTATAGTCTGATGAGTAGCTTTCGGCAGTTGCAGAAATGCATAGATGTGAAGCTATTACTTAAGATTTCTCCAAAATGCGTTCACTGCTCATGGAGCAGATTGATCTTGTTCGTATTTGAATCCAGATGTTTCACCTTCGGTTCGTGATAAAAGAACAGGATGATCTGTGTAGGGTCATAACAGTTGGTTGTGAGGCTGAACTTACCTGTGATGTTTTTCCACAGCTTTGGGTGACCCCACTGTCCATGGATAATGATTAGTTAAATTGCATGAATAATATTTATGCTGACGTCAATTTTGTGGCAGATATGTGGTACTATATAGTTATGTCTACGTGGATGAATGGAGGAGTAATCATCAAGAGGACATGGGACCACTGTATTTTGCTTTTTTTTTTTTTAAACCAAAGTCTCATTTTTCCCCATGATTTTATTGTAAAAAATCTCGTGAAGATGGATGCCATCTTAGAATGCCATTTTGGCACCAGTCTTCCCTCATCACTGTAGATTTATCCAGACCTAACCCAAATGATCACAGTCTCATTTATTCTAGCCTATGTATACCTAACTTACCCAAACATAAACTAAATTTTCATAATGTTGCCTAATATAACCTTAAAACCTAATTTATCCTAGCCAAACCTTATTTATCCAAATCTTGCCCTATCTAACCTAATTTATTTCAACCTAATACTGTATTAACCTTACCTAGCCAGGTAAGTCCTAACCAAACCTAATATTTCCTAACCAAACTTACCCTTATCATGTGATGTCATCATAATGCAGTGCAGGAGAGTTCTGTTATCCCTTATAAAAATTGTCTCCCTTGTTTATTGGCAGAATCTCTTCATATTTGAAACTACCTTTCTGTACATCCGTAAAGACCCTGAATAGATCATTTTTTGATGTGGTCACATCCTTGAAGTACTGTATACCACTGAAAGGAAATAGCAGTACAGTACATAACTTTGACTAGTATTACTTTGAGTGATGAATAATTCAGTGTGAATTAGGTTGGTTACTTCGTTTTAAGAAGGTTAAGATAGGAGCTGCATAAACTCCCCCTCCCACCACCACCACCACCTTATTTAGTGTGTGTTATAGAAAGCATTTGTGACGTTAGAAGAGAAAATATGAGATAGGAACTGCGTAAACTCACCCTTCCACCATCACCATCTTATTTAGTGTGTACGTTATAGAAAGCATTTGTGATGTTATAATAGAAGAGAAAATATTTAGACTTGCTTAAATTCAGTATTGAGCTTTAATTATTTCACATTCTGATACTTGGGTACAGTTCCAAACATTTACCTTTTACTTTATTCAGTGGCAGTCCCACACAGACATATTGCCCCCCATTGCCTATCATGTTTCACAGTCTCCACACTATCCGACTGCCACTAATCTAATTAAGCCATATTGGACTACCTGCTATACATCTTCACCTGATGCGATTGTACAGTATAAAGGTCATGCTGGCCAATTAAATAAAAATAATTTGTGGAGGAGCTAGGAGAAAATCTGTGTATGATCCAACTCAGCCTTACTTTAAGGTGGGTACACAACAAATCATGGATTCTGCCGAGTCATGGTCAACAGATCCCAGGATCCGGATTTAATGGCCTAAATATAGCATCGCCGGACCATGGCTCTATGGTGTGATTTGAAACATATCTGCACAAGTAGAAGAGGTTGTTAACAAACATAATGTGGCGGTAAATTTTTAATTCTTGGCAAATATGTTTTGTGAATAATCAAGATTTTTCTATTGCTTTTTTTATCATTTCATGCAGAAAGTGCTTTTTCCTCCCTCCTTCCCCTTACTGACAGTGGGACCTGTGGGTTTATGGGTAAGATAATGCAGGGAAAAGAGCATTTCCACTGAAATATTGTTAGAATAAAATGACTCCTAAAATCATCAGAAAAATCTTTTTTTTATCCAGACCCCTCTTCGCTGTCCCTTCATACCAGTAATTTAGCCTTGTCCAAGCAAACCAGACTGCATGAAAAGAGAAAGAGGTCTCAAATGGTAATTTTCATCTAAGCAAATAGAATCAAGTGTAACCTAACCTTGCCATCACATAGCCTAACTAGCACTAGTCCATTATGCTGATCCCTTGGTTATGGTGCATAATTGGTATCGAACATGGCATGTAGTAATGGAAGTGCACGATAATGGCAACAGAACCAATGGGATTTATCTTAATTTTGTACCTGGCATCTGAGGTGCAAGCCCAGATTTTCCCTTGTGTGTGAATTTAGACCCACTAAACACATACATGCTGTTATGGTAGGTACCAGAAACACACAAGACATAGGTTAATAGAAAGTGATGAAAAGGGCACAGTAAGAAGAGGCATGTACCGTAGAAAGATTTTATGTGCTTGAGGTAAGGGGTTCTGAGGCTGGGGTGGAGAGTTAGAGGTCTCCACCATCTGGGCTTATTGTAATTTCTTGAGCAGGGCCTTATCTTTGACTTCTTCAAACTTCAAAGCAGGGTTGGCAAATCTGCATTTTTATCATTTTATATGCTGTAT
>JAGKTI010006844.1:25313-36405 GCA_018397915.1 Birgus latro | reverse complement strand
GCGCCCCGCCTACCAACTATTACTACTACTATTATTATTATTATTATTATTGTTATTACTTTAAGACATCGATATTCTAGAGGTTTGTCCTACAGCCTTTAAACCTGGTCAACTTAGCCAAACGGCCGTCTTCTTCTTTTGGCCAAATATGGTGGCAATCCGCCTATATGATTTCTGGTTATTATCCGATGCACAGAAGTGTGAGTCATGCACTCTGTCTCAAGAACCACTAAAGCCTGAAAGCAGAAATTTTACTACAAAATAGCCTGAGGGCGGACATAGGCCAGAGGGAAATATGGTTCCAATCACTTGATAATTGTCTGAGATCCCCTGAGGTAAGAAATTGGGACTTCTCCGGATATTCCGGATGTCACGTAATTTTCAATGAAGGGTTAAAGCTGTAGCCGCAAACCTGATGATCTAAGGCAGGGATGCACAACCTTTTGGGCTCCTTGGGCCCAAACTTAAAACTCACTGAGGGCCACAAGATTTATTTTAAACAAAAATGTAGAAATTTTAGGTGCTTAATGGTAATAATATTTTACTTAATCCATTACGTTACAAAACTATGGTTAATCCTTACCTGGCATGCATGACACAGTCTTCTTAATGCGATTTTTGACACTGTGATTCATAGACAAGCTTCTTTATGTTGGGTTGAAACTTTGTTGTTGCCAGTCGCAAAACAGAGTGCAAACTTTCATCACTCAGCCTGCTTCGAATGTTTGACTTGTTTCGACTTAGCAGACTAAATGTTTGTTCACATATATAGGTAGAGCCAAATAAGCTTGCATTAATAGCAGCCTTGTTTCTCAAATAAGGATATTGATCCCTTCCTTAAACTCTGTATGAAGAATGTCGCTGTTCTGGAGGTCAATCAGTTCTAAGTGGGCTTCTAAGATTTAAGTTATTTAAGTGACTTGTGAGACCAACAAGAAACGCCAGATCGCAGAGCCAATCCACATCGTCAAGTTCTGGGACTACTTTATTCTTTTCATTAAGAAATATCACTATTTAATCCAGAAGACTGATGAATCTCTGCAGTGTATTTCCCCTGCTTAACCATCTAACTTCAGTGAAAAATACTAAATCACCATACTCTGCTTCAATCTCATCAAGAAACTGCTTGAACTGCCGATGATGCAAAGCTGATCGTGACTTAAAGTTCACTGTGGAAACTGCAACTTTCATTACATGTTCGAAGTTCAGTTCTTTTCCACACAAATTCTGTTGATGTATTATGCAGTGAACTGTTTCAGTTCATTTTTTCGCTCTCCAAGGTGCTCGATTAATAGTTGTACCAAACCATTCTGCTTACGAGTCACTGCAGGAGCCCCGTCAGTTGATATGCCTACTAAATTGTTTAAATTTAATTCAACTGCTGAAATCTGCTCTAGTAGTCCACTCAATAAATCTCTTCCAGTAGTCTGCCCTTTCAAAGAACTGAGGCCAACAAGTTCTTCATGCACAGAGAAGTCGTCTGTTACACCACGTACAAACACTAGTAACTGAGCTGTAGATGTTACATCAGTAGATTCGTCAGTTGCTAGGGAAAAGTACACAAATTGTTTGCCTTTTTCTTTCAACTGGTCTACTATATCACCTGACAAGTCACAAATTCTACGGTGCACTGTCGTACGACTCAAACTGATACAGTAATCTCTCTACTATCCGGATGTCTATCCGGATACATCACTATTTGGACATCGTAGGCTGTTCGACCCCCAAAATGCCTTAAAAATTCGAAAAAATCCGAAAAAAAAAATCGATTTTTTGGGACCGCATCAGTTTGAATTTCCCGTGCGCACCGAACAGCTGTGTTTTCACGCCTCCCGCCTCTCTCACGGTCTCATTTCCCGCTCAGCTGCCGGCTCGTCAACACGCTATCAACATGGCTCCTGAAGTGCTAGGTTTGTGGTGATTCTCTATTTCCTGCAGGGCTTGATGCTGCTCTGCACCTTCTTTATCGTGTGTGTGATGGCCCCGCCACTTGAGAAGAGGAAGAAAGCAGTTTTGACTCTGGAGAAGAAGCGGGAGGTATTGGAGAAGGTTGACGCCGGGTGGCCAACATCATGGATCCTCCGTGAATTCAACCTCCCTTGCTCCACTTTGTTTGACATCAAGAGATCCCGAGACAAACTACAGCAGTACACGGCTGATTTCGCTTCAAAAACCAGACGGAACGTGGAGAGGAAGATGATGTTTACACCTAAGTATGCTGACACTGACCGTTCCATGCTCGTCTGGTATCGACAACAACGTGCTGCTGGTGTGTCGGTACGTGGAACGGAGCTGAAAGCTGCTGCCGAGAAGTTCGCAAGGCTATTGGACACCCCAGACTTCAAGGCATCTGAAGGTTGGCTCTTTGCGTTCAAGTTACAGCATGGACTTACCAACCATAAGGCCCATAGTGAAGCTCTGGATGCTAACGACGAAGGAATAGAACAGTTTCGGCAGAAGGTGCAGGGCTTGATTAACAGGGAGGGCCTCACTCTTGGTCAAGTCTACAACGCTGATGAAACTGGCCTATTGTATCGTTCAAAGCCCACTAACACTCTCACTGAGGAGACGGAGAAGCGTGTACCTGGCCCCAAGCTCTCCAAGCAGTTGGTGTCTGCTTTGTGCTGTGCAAATGCTAACGGCATTCACCAGCTCAGGTCCATTATTGTTGGCCGTGCAAAGCAGCCTCAGTGCCTTCGTGGGTTAATGGATGTCCTTCCTGTCGTGTGGTATGATTCTCTGAAGGTTTGGTTCACAACCAAGATCTTCAGAAATTGGTTTCACCAACACTTTGTCAAGGAGGTCATTTGTTATCAGGTAAAGGCCCTCCTGATTCTAGACAATGCACCTGCGCATCCGTCTGAGAAGGAGTTGGTGGCTGAAAATGGCCGCATTAGGTGTCTGTTTTTGCCACCTAATACGACTGCTCTCATCCAACCAATGGACCAGGGAGTGATTGTGGCAGCGAAGAGGCTCTACCAACGGAGGTTTTTGGACGAGGTGATGGTTGTCTATGAGGACGAGGACGATCGCAGGGAAGGACGAGACATGCGAGGACAAAAACTGTCGAAAACCTTCACCGATACAACCTCAAGTCTGCCATCTACAACTGGGCCAGTGCATGGAAGGAAGTCTCTGTCAAGGCTCTAGAAAATGGTTGGTCTTGGCTGCTTCATGGAAGTAACGTGGTGCACGATTTTCTAGGTTTTGACGTGGATGACTTCCGTGCAAGGCTTCGTGCAGGTGGAGACAATGTGGATGTCGACAAAGTGCGTGAGTGGTTGGATGACGACAAGGGCGATCCTGGGTATCAGATCATTATCTGATATCGAGATCGCATCTACTGTTGCCGGTCCGAGTACCCAGCAGGAAGATTCCGACATGGACAGCGACGACGATGTGGACTTCTCATGGCTTGCCACTACTCCAACCATCCCCAAGCTGAGCACACTCTGGGAACATGTGGAGTTCGTTCTCGACTACCTGGAACACCCGGAATGCAACAGGGAGATGGGGCCCTTGGAACTTGTGGATGAAGTGCGAGCTTTCAGGCAGCGCATCATTAATCGTCAGAATTGTTGTTGCTTGCGTCAATCAACCATTGACAGTTTTTTCAGGCCAGTCAACCCTGCCGTCGTCAACCCTCGCTCCACACCATCATCTCACCAAGACAGGCCTTCTAGCTCCAAGCCACAGCCCAGCACATCAGGCACGGCAGAGTCACCACTGGATGTTAGTTTGCGGCTATCTTCTGAGTCCTCTGCAGTGGATAGCATATCACCACGTCCCACCAAGGAGTCCCTACGCCGCCTCCATCAGCTCATCTCGGACTCTGACAGCGACTAAATTCTCCAGGACTCGTCAGTAGACCACACGGGAATCTACTGTTATGTACAGTGCAGTGAAGTGATGTGATGCAAGGTACAGTTAGTTATGCGAAAGGAAACGTTGTGGAAAGTGCTGGTGAGAAGTGCTGGTGAGTGTAAAGTGCAGCGGAAGTGCTGAGTTGTGTCAGGTGCAAGGTCTTACTGTCAGAGTCTGAGATGACCGAGTGGGTTATACATCAGGATGGCGGCATCATTCTCGTAAGTATCCTAACTTCATCAAAATTCCTTGTTTTGTTCTTCCCATATCATTAATCTCATGCATAGACTGTGTGAAAGATGATTTCCATAATGATTTTCATGTCTAACCTGTTTTCAGCATGCTGTAAAGTGGTAAAAAATTCCCATAAATGTTAATCATAATTTCCAGCTTTCAGTTTAATTTTTTCATGCATGGTTTGGAAGTGCACCAGCTATGAAAAAGGTGAATGCCATTGATTTGTGTGAAAGATGATTTCCATAATGATTTTCATGTCTAACCTGTTTTCAGCATGCTGTAAAGTGGTAAAAAATTCCCATAAATGCTAATCATAATTTCCTGGCTTTAATTTTATTTTTTCATGCATTGTTACCACTAGTATTGAAGTGCACCAGCTGTGAAAAAGGTGAATGCCATTGATTTTCATGTCCGGTACCTAAACAAAGCTGCCAACTCAGTGAACAGCTGTGCCTAACTTACCTCAAATTCATTCTTTTTGGGTTAAATTTAAATGAATTCATGCTTTGTGTTCATTATTTTAGTGCACTAGCTGTGACAAAGGTGAATGCCATTGAATTTCATGTCTGGTCCTAATCTAACCTAACCTAACCTAACCTAACCTAACCATTTTTCTGGTAACAATTTACATCATTTACTGTATTTGATGCTTTGTATCCAATAATTTAGTGCATAAAATGTGAGAAAAGATGATTTCCATGTCTGATACTTACTTACACTATGGTGGCAAGTTCTGAGCACCTATGCCTTACTCACCTCTAAATCATCATTTTTTGGTTAAAATTCAGTTAATTCATGCTTTGTGTGCATTATTTATGTGAAAGGGGACTTAAGTGCTATGCATGTCCGGTAGGGAGGTAGGAAGGTGATTTTCTGATTTAGGTTAGGTTAGGTTAGGGTCAGGAATGACCGGTGCTGGAGGTGCTGGAGGTTCAGGGCCACTATCCGGACAAGACCACTGTCCGGACATGCCTTTGGCTCTATTACGTTGGATAGTGGAGGGATTACTTTTCATACTTCTTCACAACATCTGGAGAAAGTTTTTGAAGAGCAATAACAAAACATTTTTTAATGAAATCACCTTCAGAAAATGCCTTTGAATTTTTGGTCATCAGATTTGCAATTTCCTAGCTCACTTCTGTTACATCCTGTGACTCCTTATTTCTCTGACTGAACATGTTTTTCTGAACATCAAAACCTTGCATCAGTGATTTTATTTTCTGCTTCCTTAGTTCACCTGTGATTTTTTAATAAGACTTGTGCTTTGTTAAATAATGCCTTTGCAAATTCTATTCCTTACAAACAGCTACGCAACTCTGGCATATCAAACAAATGATATTGTTTGCACTGTTTTCCACAAAGAAATATTTGTCTGTCCATATTTAATGAAATTTTCTGCGTTCATCTTCCAGTTTCCTTTTCCGAGTTGCATTTTTTCCAGTAGAAGTGCTAGCAGCCATTGTGAGCAAGCGTAATCAACCCTCTCTGAAAGAGTTCCTAATAACGACTGTCGGTACTCAGGCAATGAGGCCGTCGACTTGGCAGTGTGGCACACAGACTCCCGTCTAGAGTGACTAATGTCTAGACACAGTGGCTGACGCGTCCACTTCTCGTCCAGTTCTGGGTCCACGGCACATTTTGAATTATTATCTGAACTGTTATTTATCAGTTTATTACCTTTTATTATTTTTTACCTTTTATTACCTACTAAGGGCCGCCAGAGGGTTGCTTGAGGGCCACATGCGGCCCCCGGGCCGCCGGTTGTGCATCCCTGATCTAAGGTGACATGCACAAGATCAGTTGCGTTGACCTCTATGGGAGATCAAAAAATGAGACTTTTCCTAATATTCTGGATGGCACCTAATTTTCCATGAAGGATTACAGTTAGAACCACCTAGCTTGGTGCTGTGATGCCCTGAGGAGACATGCACAAGATCAGTAACCTCGATCTTGCCTGGGATAAAAAGAAATGGAACTTTTCTATTTCTTCTGGATGTCGCCTAATTTTCCATTAAAGACTAAAGCTAGAGCCACGAACTTGGTGGCTTCGTGGATTTATAGACAGTGTTGACCTTAGCTGACATACATTAGATCAGTGACCTTGCCCTTATGGTCTCTTTATAGCTCGGCTTCTAACAGACAACGGATCTGGTTTTTCTTCATCAGAATTGTTCTTTGACAATTTTATGGTGTTCTAGTTATTATTATTATTATTCCTCTTATTATATTACTGTTAACTGCTGTTGCTGCTACTACAACTACTACTACTACTACGTGAAAGCTAGGAGAGTTGGGTATGGCAGGGAGGCTCTGAAAGTGAGTTGAACAAAAGAGAGAGAATGATAGAGTATCAGAGGCTGAAAAATGAGTGTAACGCAGTGAAAAATCAGGAAAATGGTGATGTGGAGGAGGAATGGCAGTTAAGTGTGCTGTGGTAGGGTATGTGGAAGAGGTGTGTGGTGTATGGCGGATGGGTGGTGTTGCAAGAAAGGGAAGTGAATGGTGCTGCGAGGAAGTAAGAATGGCTGTAGCTGAGATGAGGCGTGCATATGAAGTGTGGGTGCAGAAGAAGGATGTGGTGTCATATAAGGGCATAAGGAAAAGAGGAACAGGGAGAAAAGGGCTCTGCGTGATGATAAAGTGGCAGCAGATGAGAGGTCGGGGTAGGCAGTTGACTGAGAATTTTCAACAGAATAAGGAAATGTTTTGGAAGGATGTAAAGAGGGTGCGAAAGGGAGAGTCTGGGAAGGAAGAGTGAGTAAACGCAGAAGATGGAAGGATGTTAATCAACATGGATGCAATAAGATAGAGATGGGTAGAGTATTTTGAAAGATAGTTGAATATAGAGCAGGAAAGGGAGGCTGAGATTGTGGCAGATGGAAGGGAGCAGGGAAAACATGTTTTGGGAGGGTTGAATGAGTCTTTGATCACGATGGAGGAAGTGCAGGAGTCAGTAAAGGTAATGAAAGCAGGGAAAGCTGCAGGTATGGATGGGTGTGCTGTGGAATGTTTGAAAGGTGGTGGAGCGACTATTGCTGAGTGGTTAGTAAGATTGCTGAGTGTGTGTTTTGTGAGCGGTATGGTGCCCATTGACTGGGCAAGTGCGTATGTGGTTCTGCTGTATAAAGGTAAGGGTGATATATATGAATGTACTAGTTTTAGGAGTATAAGGCTATTGAGTGTTGTAGGTAAGGTGTATGGTAGAGTGTTGATTAAGATAGTTAGAGAGGGTACAGAGGGAGTGAATGGTGAGGAGCAGTGTGGTTTTAGGAGAAGGAGGGGATGCGTGAATCGGGTGTTTCTGAGACAGATGTATGAATGGTTTTTGGCAAAGGGTAAGGATGTGTTTTGGGCGTTCATGGATATAGAGGAAGCATATGATAGAACTAATAGAAAGGTTTTGTGGACAGTTTTGGGATTGTATGGAGTGAGTAATAGGTTGATAAGAAGAGTGAAAAAAATTTATGTAAACAGTAGAGCGTGTGTAAGGGTGGTTGGTTTCCCATAAGAGTGGGGCTGCAGCAGGAATGTGTGATGTTTCCCTGGTTGTTTAATATTAATATGAATGGTGTTGTGCGAGAGTGTTAGGTAGAGGTTTGAGTCTGGTGAATGTTGATGGTAGAGAGTGGAATCTGAATCAGCTGCTGTTTGCGGATGATACTGTGATGGTTGCTAATTCGCAGAGACTGAGACACCTGATAAACGAGTTTGGAAGGGTGTGTGAAAGGAGAAAATTGAAAGTGAATGAAAATAAGAGTAAAGTGATGAAGTGTACGAGGTTGGTAGATGGTAGGAGGATGAATGTAGTTTTGAATGGTGAGTTGCTTGAGGTGGTAGAGTGTTAAAACATTTCAGATCACACGTTGCCGTGGATGGAAGAGGAGATGAAGAGGGGAAGTTTAGAATGAACGAAGTAGGGAATGTGCTGGGAGAAATGAAAAAAGTGTTTATAGTAATAATAAACACTTTTTTTCATAATTATTATGTTGTTCGTTAAGAATAGATGTAAAGAGAAGGCTCTATGAGGGATTACTAGTATCAATTTCGTTATATGGGGCTGAAACATGGAATATGGGCGTCGTAGAGAGGAAGAGATTGAATGTAATGGAGATGAGGTGTCTGAGGAGTATGTGTGGAGTGATGCGTATGGATCGAGTGAGAAATGATGAAGTGCGAAGGACTGGAGTTATGCGAGAGATGGCTGGTCGAGTTGAGCAGAGAGTGTTACAGTGGTCTGGGCATATGAAGAAAATGGATGAAAAGCGATTGGTGAAAAAGATAATTGGATCTGATGTGAGAGGTGTAAGGCTGAGAGAAAGATCAAAATTAGGATGGATGGATAGTGTGGAGAGTGCATTAGATGCCAGAGGGATGTCTGTTGAGTAGAGTGGCTGTGCGTGATAGGGACGAATGGAGAAAAATTGTGAATGCATAAATGGTGACACGACTCCGACGGGATGTTCTGCCGCATCTTGTCTGATCAGCTGATAGGGTAAGGTGCGGGGAAGGGGATGGGTCCATTGTGATGTGGCAGGGGTAAACCAGCTTGTTGTCACGCCCTGCTGTGGATGTTGCTGCATTGCGCTGCGCAGCTGACCCTCATGCGGCATGGTGCGATGAGGATCTGTCTCTTCTCCCCTCAGAGGCGAAGATAGGAGTAAATGTGTGTGTGTGTGAATGAGTAATTTGGTGAGTGTGTCGTCTTGTCTCAGCTACCTCCCCTGGGGGAAAAAGCTTTGGTATATGTTATTATTATTATTATTTTTAATATTATTAATATTAATATTATTATTATATTCTTGTTGAGTTGTTAGTAAGATTGCTGAATATATGTTTTGTGAGCGGTATGGTGCCGATTGACTGGGCAAGTGTGTGTGGTTCCGTCGTATAAAAGTAAGGGTGATAAGTATGAGTGTACTAGTTTTAGGGATAGAAGTCTGTTGAGAGTTGTAGGTAAGGTGTATGGCAGAGTATTGATTAAGAGAGTTTCGGAGGGTACAGAGGGAGTGATTGGTGATGAGCAGTGCGGCTTTAGGTTAGAGAGGGAATGCGGGGATCAGGTGTTTGCTGTGAGACAGGTGTGCGAAAAGTATCTGGCGAAAGGTAAGGATGGGTTTGGGGCGTTCATTGATTTAGAAAAACCGTATGATAGAACTGATAGGGAGGCTTTGTGGACTGTTTTGAGATTGTATGGACTAAATGGTAGGTGGTTAAAAGGAGTCAAAAGTTTTTATGTAAATGGTAGGGCGCGTGTAAGAGTGGGAAATACTGTGAGAGACTGGTTTCCTGTGAGAGCGGGGCTGCAGCAGGGGTGTGTGATGTCGCCTTCGTTGTTTAATAATTATATGGATGGTGTTGTAAGGAAGGTAGAGATTTGAGTCTGGTGAATGCTGATGGTAGAGAGTGGAATCTGAATCAGTTGCTGTTTGTGGACGATACTGCATTGGTGGCTGATTCGGAGAGATTGAGACAGTTGGTAGGGAAGTTTGGAAGGATGTGTGAAAGAAGGAAATCGAGAGTAAATGAGAATAAGAGTAAAGTGATGATATGTACGAGGTTGGTAGATTTTAGGGGGATGAATGTAGTTTTTTACTGGTGAGTTGGTTGAGGAGGCTGAGTGTTTTAAGTATTTGGTGTTACATGTTGTTGTGGATGGAAGAAGAGATGTAGAGGGGGAAGTCTAGAATGAATGAAGTAGGAAAGATGCTGGAAGGAATGAAAAAAGTGTTTAGATGTCATTCTTTTTGGATGGATGTTGAGAGAAGGCTGTATGAGGGTGTAGTGGTACCGAGTGCAATATATAAGGCTAAAACATGGAATACGGGTGTGGCAGAGAGAAGAGTTTGAATGTAATGGAGGTGATGTGGCTGAGGAGTATGTGTGGAGTGATGTTTATGGATCGTGTGCGAATTGATGAAGTACGAAAGAGAGCTGGAGTTATGTGGCAGATGCCTGATCGAGTTGAGCAGAGAGTTTTGTGGTGGTTTGGGCATGTGAAGACAATGAATGAAGAGCGATTGATTAAAAAAATAATTAGATCTGATGTGAGAGGTGTAAGGCTGAAAGAAAGACCACGAATAGGATGGATGGACAGTGTGAAGAGAATGTTAGATGGAGAGGGATTTCTGTAGATGAAGGAAGAGTGGCTGCGCATGATAGAGATGACTGGAGAGAAATTGTGAATGAATAATTTATGATGACGCTGCCCTGACGGGATATGCTCCCACATTTGGTCTGATCAGATGGTAAGGTCAGGTGTGGGTAAAGGGATGGGTCCATTATGATGTGGCAGGGGTAAACCAGTTCTGCTGTTGAACCCTGCTGCAGATGTCGCTGATTGCACTGCGCAGTTGACCCTCGTGTGGTGTGGTGTAGTGAGGATCTGCCCTTCTCCCCTTAGGGCTAAGATGCGAATGAATGTGCTTGTGTGGATGAGTAAATTGGGAGTGTGTCGTCCTGTCTCGGCTATCCACCTTTTTTGGTGGAAGCAACCTAGGTATATAGATAGATAGACAGATAGATAGATTATTATTATTATTATTAATAGTAGGTGGGGGCACTGACCATCCACTCACTTGATGTAGTGCTGCTTTGGGTGTCTGCCCTTTTCTCTCTTTCTTCCTTCCTCTTCTGTCTTTCTTTCCTTCATTCTTTCCTCTTCCTTCTTCCTACGAGTGACTTTACATTCCCTGTTCTGTCTTTCCTTCCTTCATTCTTTTCTCTTCCTTCTGCCTTTGGGTGACTCTACACTGAGTGGCAAGCCAAATGTTTCCTGTACACCAGGAAACCATTTACTACCCTGGGTGGTAACCATATAACCAAATTATAGCACCTGGTGTTTTAGTGGGTAATTAAGGCGCTCTAATCGGATTGAACCTGTGTAGGTTTATATCCGAGGGAGGGTTGGGTTTTATTGCTCAAGTAATGCCATTCATAGATCACTCTCATGTTAAATGTCAGGACCAACTTGCCTAGCCCCGGACTCCTATGC